>JAJIZL010018457.1:55995-144403 GCA_023969395.1 Amblyomma maculatum | reverse complement strand
ATTCATGTGCTGGTATCCATACAATTTCCACGTTGCGCTCAAGCGGCCTCGATCCGAGGACTCTTTTAGCTTCTTCTGATATTCTTCCCTTCCCAAAATTTCTGACCGCATTTTTGCTATCGCATAGTATGAATTTAGCCTTGGTACCGACTCAAGCGAGCGCTTCTGCCAGTTCCTCCGCCGCGTTGGCGTCTCTCGTGCGGCTTGAAGCCGATACTACAGGTGCTCCTGTTCCGTCGACTACTGCGGATACGGCTGCTCCTTGCCGTCCACATGCCGCATCTACGTAGGCCACTTGTTCTGCTAATTGTTCTCCCATTCTTTTCTCGTAGGCTC
This sequence comes from Amblyomma maculatum, assembly GCA_023969395.1. Lineage (NCBI taxonomy): Eukaryota > Metazoa > Arthropoda > Arachnida > Ixodida > Ixodidae > Amblyomma > Amblyomma maculatum. Next base: position 144,067 of record JAJIZL010018457.1, on the reverse strand, counting down.
TCCGCGCAGAATTGCGACAGATATTGCGCCTTTTCTTTGATGTCAGCCAATTTTAAACGCCGCTGATGGCTGCTGTACTGCGTCTGTTTTTATATTCTCTATGATGTGGCGTTCGAGGAAGAGCCTAATGGTAAGCGCCGCAAGGACGCCTGGACGGAACGCCCGGCGAGGTCAGCTTGTATATGCGTGAACATCCTGGTGACGTCATCCCAAATCATGATTTCATGACCAGATTTGACGTCATTATCACTTCCAGTAGTTAGACGATATTAGTGGATGTTGTTAAGAACTTTATTTTTGCACCGATGTAAGAAGCGTCCTACTCTCCGCCCCCGGTACGCAGGCCTATGGAACGGAGGTCGGGGCCTCCGCAACTAGACAGGCGAAGCGGCAGTGCTTCTTCGCGGCTTCATCCGCCAGGCGGATAGCTTACTGCTGGTTGGCAGAGGACTCGCTCCGCAGTAGCAGTTCCCGGGCTTCTCTACTATTCATGTTTTCCTTGGCACCAGGAGATTCAAGGCATTGCCAGATTATATTGTCGCGTGCTGGTGACACGGTCGATGACACGAAGACTCGGTGATTGCACTGAAGACACTTTATTGGGCTGACTTGCGCCCGCAAAAGAACTAATCAACTCGGTGGTGGCGATAGCAACAAACGTGCTCGTGGATCATCGAACAAAGAATGCTCGTCACACTCGTCAACGCTCAATTTAAAGGCTGCTCAGAACAATCTAGATAACGTCGCAAACTGCTACTAGCACAACCTGGAACATTGTAGAAAGACACACGAGTGGCCGGAACCTTTGAGACAGATCTCAGTGCATCTTGCGCTACAACGAAACTGATAAAGGTGTTTCTCGCGACATCGAGCATTAACAAACAAAGAATACAGAACTGATACGCGATCCAGAATCGTAGTGATAAGGCCGCATGCCGGCGGCTGTTAAAAAACAACAAATACAATTTTAAGGGTTTCGCGGCAATATGATCCAGAGTATCCCTTTCTCAGAAGGTTTCGCATTTATCGTCCGCCGTTTCCTCCACTTGCGTGTGGAAACGCCAGACGGGACTTGGGAAATTCCCAGCTTGTAGGCGCCGCCAAGCGAAGGCCTCCTTGTTATTCAGCGTTCAGTCCGGTAGTAGCAGGGACCTGCTCAGCCTTTAGTGTTCTAAGATTTCCTTATACGTTTGCAGCCTCTCGTCCATCGCATCGCAATCGGGTGGTTCTACGGCTGCCCGGGAGTAGAGAGCTCAGGCTAGCTCGTGCGCCGCCTCGATACCGAAACTGATTCGTGTGCGTGAGGAGGAGGAAAAGACATTTATTTAAACCCAATAACTAGGCAATGGTGATTAGGTGGTCGTGTACATTTCAGTCGGCCTTCTCAGTCCAGGATGCCGGCAGCTGCTGCTATCCCGCGCGCCCGCTCGATCAGCCGTTGCTGATCTTGCAGGTGTGAGCTAGACAGAGCAGCTTCCCAAGAGGAGACGGTGGGGTGGGGAATACGTGGGAAGCCTTGTGGCTTTGGTCACGCCCATATGGAGTGGTATAGTGTTGGTGTGGTGCTGGCGCATGATTGGCAGATCGAAGGGTACCGCGAGGGAAAGAAAAGGTGTTTGTGGCAGAGGTTCGGGATTGTGTGCGTTTGAAGTTGTCGCCAGGTAGTGGCATCTGCTCTGGAGAAGGATTTGTGCGGTGCGGGAAGTGTTCTTCGTTGTCTGTAGTATTCGAGGGTAAGTGTGTACGTGAGTGGTTCTGTGGTGGTTGATAACTGAGAGCTTGATGATGGCCTCGAAGCATCTTCCTCTCCTGTTTCCGTATTAGCTGGTAGTCGGCCGTCTTCAGTCTTCCCTCCTCGTGCCCGGCAAGTTAGTTCGCTGGCGAGCGCTTTGGCGCGCTCGTTGCCAGAAAGAAATGCGTGACCTGGTGCCCAAAGTATTCGAATAAGCGGCGTGTGCGTCTTTTCTTTGCACTGATGAAGGATTTGGTGGGTTTGGGGAGACAGCAGACCGGTTGAGAAGGCTCGGCATGCTGCCTGTGAGGCTGTGACAATAGTGCAGGTTTTCATGTGTTTGTCCAGGGGGTTGGATGAGATGTATCGGATGGGGAGGGCTATGGCTATCTCTTCCACCGTTCTGATCGAGGTCGTGAGGATGGAGCCTGTTACTTGTACCTGATCGTCATCGTTTGTTACGGCCAGGCTCGCGGCAGGTTTGCTGGGGTAGCTTGTTGCGTCAGTGTATAATACGAATTCATTATTTCTTAATGTACGTTGAAGTGAACGTACTCGGGCCTGCCGTCGGCCCGCGTTAAGGTCTGGATGCACGTTTTTCGGGATTGGGGCCACATGGATCTTTGCTCTCATTAAGGGGTCCATGGGCTACGGACCTGGTGGTAAGGGGGTGCTGGGGGCTGGATACCCGAGTCCCGCGAGTAGGGCACGTCCGGTGCGTGTGTTTCGTAGTCTAGTTACTTGCCCTACCCGCTGTGCTTCAATTAATTCTTCCACCGTATTTTGGATGCCTAAGTGAAGAAGGCGTTGAGTGGCCGCGTGGGGAGGAACACACAGAGCCGTCTTTACCGCCGGCCGGAGTGCCGCGTTACGTTTTTCTAGTTCGGCCTGATTGAGGTGACGGTACGGGAGGTGGTACGTGAGGCGACTCATGATGAGCGCTTGAACTATGCGCAGCGTGTCCCTCGCCTTAAGACCGCTTCGTCGCTTGGAAACCCGTCTTGTCATGTGGGTGATTTGAGACATTGGTTTACGGAGAAGATGTACTGTGTGTGTGGCTCTACCATTAGATTGGAGGTGTAGCCCCAGCACCCGAGGCCTCTCGACTTGTGGTATTGGCGCACCTTTAAGGAAACGATCGATCTCAGGAGGCTGTTTTCTCCTTCCATGGCTGTTCTTGTTTATAACCAAGAGATCGGACTTCTCCGCTGCGCAGGTTAGCCCGCCGGCGGCGGCGTACGTCTGGACCACGTCAGTGGCTTCCTGAAGAGCGTCTTGCACATTGCTGTCAGAGCCCCTCGTGACCACGATTGTGACGTAATCCGCGCAGAGAGCATGACGAACCCGGGGGATGTTGTCTAGCAGAGGTGGCAGTTTTGCCATCGCCAGATTGAAAAGAGTCGGCGAGTCAAAACGTGCGCCGGGATCCAAATATTTCGAATCCTTCTTTCAAGTTTTCCTTTCTCTAAACTTTGGCTTCCTCCTCCGAGACCCTCCTTTTTTCAAAGTTCCAGACACCCACTTTGATGTCACTAGTAAGTATGCTGGCTTCCGTTGCAACGCAAGCGAGTGCTGTCGCAACTTCTTCAGCCGTGTCTACATTTCAGCTTCTAACGGACGCAGCGGCGGTGGGTACGCCGCGGCCATTGACGACCGCAGCCACCGCCGCCCCGGACTTCCCGCTAGCCGCGTCCAAGTAGGCGACCTCCCCCGGCTTCATTTTCCCCGCTTTCTTTGCGAGCCACTCGGCCCTCTTTAGTCTCCTCTCCTTGTTGTACGTAGGGTGCATGTTTTTAGGTAGGGGGGGGAGCACTATTACTTATTACTTATTCGTGACACTTTCGTGGAATGTCCACTCTGCCGCTTGTTCCTCTGTCTGACTGCAGTCCCACCCAGCAGAGGATGGTTCTGCCCGTGGTGGTTCTGCTCAATATTTCTAGTTCCGCCATGCGCACTGCCTCCGCTAGTTCTCTTCAATTGTTGTGCACCCCCCTTTCGAGGAGGCGTTCAGTTGATGTCGAGATGGGTAGTCCCAGGGCCCTCTTCACGCATCGTCTGATGAGTGCGTCTATTCTCTGCTTTTCGTCTGATTTGTTGTTTAGGAATGGTGTGGTGTAACATATGCGGCTAGTGATGGAAGCCTGCATTAGTTTCAGGAGGCTTCGTTCCTTAAGGCCCCGACCCTTGAGTGCGATTCTTCTGAACAGAGCCATGACTTGCGTGGCGTACGTGTTCAGTTTCTTTACCGCTGCACCGTTGTGTCCATCTGCTTGTAGAAACAGCTCCAGGATCCTAATTTGTTCTACTTTCGGCACTGCTTGGCCGTCTACTGTTAAGTTGATGCTTATCTGGCGTTTGCACCTGAGCGCCATCGGGCTGGATATAAGCAGAGTCGCCTGGTGACATCATGGCTTGTCGTGGTGGTACATCGCGCGCCCCTTGTCCAACAGAACCAAACCTAGATTGAACGCATCAAATTCCACCGGCATTCTATAATTCGGTTAGAGAAAGGTAAGGCGCCGTATCTATCACTTGCGGAATATCGCTGTCATCCTCATGGTAGACAAGGGGAATTATGGGGAGCGTTCACGATCCGGGGCGTGGTGAGGAGAAAGACGAAGACACTGTTCCAAGCGGTGGCGTTTCTTGAAAAATTTCCTTTGCTACCCAATTCTTGGCTGATCGCCCTCTGTGGGTTTGTGCTTAAACTATTTGGTCAACAACAACGATGTTCTCCCTCAAAAATCGTATGGCTGCGGAGAATTCGCTACTGCTGAGAGAGGAGTTAATCTAGACCTACTGACTCCACCTCTACCGAACCATCTGCACATAGATCTAATGCCCGCCGAGCGTTCCTTGCAGAAATACATCTCTGCGCACTTCCTGGATGCACGTCATTCATGTGGCGCCACGCTCGCGGCATATTACCGATCCGCCGCCGAGCCTTTGTGCCGACATTGTCTGCACCCATCGATGCATGTCCTTTCTGTGGAGTGCGGGAGACTTCAGAACACATTTTTCTCGAGTGTATCCTCCCTGCCTCGCTCCTAGATCGCGTGAAAGAACTGTTTGAGCTGCCAGGAATACCATATGCCACCGTCAGGTATCTGAACCCGCTGCCCAGCGAAGCACGAAAGCAGTTCGTCTTGACTCTCGTTGAAATAAGTTATCAAATCTGGAGAACATTAAGCAGACGACGCTACATCGGCCCATGTCGTCACCGGAGGCGCCGGTTTCCGGATCAGCGAGCTGTTCACGCAGAATTTAAAATGTTAGTTTTAGAAATATCTGAAGTTTTGATGCAGCTGAAACTTTTAGGTTATTTACTTGGCAAGTAATGAATAAGACGCGATGAAAAGTTTATATTCCTAAATTGGTGTCATGACCCATTTAATGCCTTTCTCCCCTAGGCGTAATTCTTTACCACCGTGCGCGAGTCGCTGACAACGATCCCGTAATAGGGATGAGATATGGCAAGTGCGATGACTAGTTCTTCGGCCACTTCAGCGTGTCGCGACTTTGTGCTGGTGGAGAGGACAATCGTTCGGGCAGCGTACCAATAATAAATAAATGCAGCACTGCAACGAACGCTGATAAGAGGCGGACTATGGGAATCAAATGATAGGAGAGGAAGTGTAGCCTTTCGCTATTCTCGTCTTAAGAGGCACCTAAGAGACCCTCAATTTGTGAAGCGAACGCTTCACTACTCGTGCCAGACCGCAGCTTCGCCTGGCTCCACATAGCCTAGTTCTGCGCATGCGCGTCACGTCACAGCCAAGGCCAGCTGCTCAGCTGGCTCAGCCCCTTCACCAATCTCAGCCAGAGTTGCCTAGCGACGTTTAAGAGGTGTGCGACCCCTCCTCATTAAAAAAAAATTAGTCTCCACCGGGAATCGATCCTCCAGACGCTGCCGTATATCCGCGCGAGAGAAAACGCGTAGCCGCGACGGTAGTGGTAAACAAGGAAGGAAACATGATAACGTGTGCCACGGCAAAAGGTCGCCGGCACAGCGGAGGCCGAAGAAATTGCCGTTGCGCTGGCGGCAAGAGAAGGCTACAGACCGGGCCGATCTCTCAACATACTGACGGACTCGAAGGAGACGTGCAGGAACTACACGAGGGGCAGGATCAGCAGAACAGCCCTTAAAATACTCAGCGGGGTAACCTCCGCCGAGGAGAAACCCAGGCATAACCTAATCTGGATCCCGGGCCACAAGGGCATAGGGGGGAACGAAAGGGCAGACAGCCTAGCTCGAGGTAACGCATTCCGAGCAGGGCAGTCAAATGCTCCGGAGCTCCGCCTACAGGCTTGCGAGGGGGGATACGCAGAGATATTGCACTTGCATAGGGGAGATAGAATTAGATATCCACCACCACACAAAAGCCTAACAAAGGAGGAAGCGACTGGCTGGCGCAGATTACAGACCAACTCCTTTCCTAACCTACACATACTTAATAAAACGTTCCCGACACAATACAGAGCCACCTGCCCTTGGTGCGATGCCACACCTACACTTTATCATATCACGTGGGAATGCGAACGCAACAAAGCATTCCACCAACACGAAGACCCGAGTGCGGAGCAATGGGAGCTCGCGACCCAAAGGGCCTTAGTGCAGCACGCGACTGATGCAGCACGACTCAGTGGAGCCTTGGAATAGGGGCCCACCCTTGCTGACGAGAACTCTCAAGTCGCCAGCGCCAGAGAAGACGACGGAGACTTCACAACCGCGAAACCCTTGAAATATCCAATAAAGTTTTCACTCACTCACTCCATCTCTGAAGAACTGCCGAGCTCTGTACAACTGTGCCACGGCCCGGATCGTGAAACGCTCTTCATAATTCCGCTTGTCTACCGTGAGCCAATGACTTGGGGCCACATTTGAATATATCGAGTGCTAAAATAGTTAACTCAGTCAATTAGGGTGATGTAGAGATGTATCAAATACTAAACAGTTCATTAATATAATCAATTAAGCTGCCCTCTCCTAACCTGACGTTGGGCGCAAAAAGGGCATAGGAAGGGATTGGCCCGCAATTTGCAAGTACCAAAGACAAAAATGGATAAACAAAACGAGAATTAATGTGACGCAGAAGATGTGACGTCACGCAACCTGAAGTAGAGCCGAAAAAGGGCATAGGAGATTGGTACGCAATTTGAAAGTACAAGAAGTGAATTAGGCAATTAGAAGAAGCCACAATCAACCGTCAGTATCAACCGTGCTTTCGCATTACTTGGTTGGTTGGTTGGTAAATAGGAAGGGAAAGGCGCAGTATCTGTCACACTTGCTCTGTGGACACCTGAACCGCGCCGTAAGGGAAGGGATGAAGGTGGGAGTGAAAGTGGATAGAGAGAAAGGGGGGCCGTAGTGGAGGGCTACGGAGTATTTTCGACCACCTGAGGATCTTTAACGTGCGCTGACATCGCACAGCACACGGACGCCACTTCGTTTCGCCTCCATCGAAACGCAGCCGCCGAGGCCGGGATTCGTTCCCGGGAACTCCGGCACAGTAGTCGGGCGTCTTACCACTGCACCACCCCGGCGGGCTCGCATTACTCTGCAGTGCTATTTATTTTATTTTACATCCATCAATTGCTTCTTTACACAAAGGCCAAATTTTCGGCGCCAAGTACGTTACCTTCAGGTTTTCCATGTGACGGGGTGCCTCGATAGCAGCGCACCCTAGCATGTGACCTGACTTAAAAGCTCGTGGCAGGTTCGGAACGCGACGCATAGTGCATTACAATCAGTCACGAGAGAGGAACGCAATTGGACTGACCGAACAAAAGCATGCAGATCTGTTAAGCTACGACTCAGGTGCATGCACTTAAGACGTATCCACCGGGAGGGGCTCGATTGCAACGGCGGTAGCATGGCTGAGGGGAGACGACCATTGCTCAGCTGCAGCAACGCTGTGAAACCTCGGGGCTCGGAGCAGAAATCTACTGGGAGCCGAACATGCCTCGCACATCGACAGCAGTGCCCGGTCTTCCAGCGCCTGAACGTCTGTGAGACGGGGCAGCCTTCAAAAGCACTGGCTCTGGGAGCGTTCCATGGAGGCATAAAAGGCGGACTCGTCCATGGGTTCACAACAACTTACCACAGTCGGAGGAGAATGGTCAGGTAAGGGACACGTCGCATGTTTCAATTGAGGCCTGTCAATAGAAAAGCGTTTATAGTTTCTGCCGCCTTTGGTGTAATATGTTTTATAGAGTGCTGATCAAGCTAGACATTGAAATAAAACAAGAAATAGAGCTTAGCCCGAAGGTACGCAGCTCCCTTCGCGGCGATTTCCTTACACTGCTCTACAGGGTGTTGCACAATTAGACCCGCGCTGTAGAATGCTTCTCCCAGCTAAACCGCGGAATCCTTGCAGTTCAGATTTCGCACAGAAATCACATTTTGTCGCTAGTATTTGTTAATACTAAATTTGTTTGTGGTACTTGCCTGATTCGATCAGAAGAAGTAAAATATTCCCATCGCCTGCGGCGGCGGCGACGCCAGACGAACCGCTGCCCCAGTGATGGGACTGGTGGCGCCACCTCATGCTTCTTACAACAACTCAAACCTTCTGCCAGAAACGCTCGCCCCCCTCTTTTCCTGCTACAGAGTTGTTGTTAGCAGCATGAGGTGGCGCCACCAGTCCCATCACTGGGGCAGCGGTTCGTCTGGCGTCGCCGCCGCCGCACGCGATGGGAATATTTTACTTCTTCTGATCGAATCAGGCAAGTACCACAAACAAATTTAGTATTAAAAAATACTAGCGACAAAATGCGATTTCTGTGCGAAATCTGAACTGCAAGGATTCCGCGGTTTAGCTGGGAGAAGCATTCTACAGCGCGGGTCTAATTGTGCAACACCCTGTATTCGCCAGCTATGGCAATGGCATTTGCCGCACACATTCCTATGGCGCAGATCTTGCGAAGCGTTCATGTGCGGAGCGACATGAACGCACGTCAGAGAACCTTAGATGGGTCCGGGGGTGGGGTCTAATCTTGAAACCTCGTCTTCAGCGTTACTGAAAAGGAGTGTGATATATGGCGATGCTACTCATTATTTATGCCCTACTGTGCCACCTCATATCGTACAATATAATACTGTACTGTAGGTGTTAGTTGGTTTGTAGGGTTTAACGCCCGAAGCGACTCAGGCTATGCAAGACACTGTAGTGAAGGCCTCCAGAAATTTCGATCACCTGGGTATCTTAACATGCACTGACGTCACATCGCACACGGACGCCGCTCCGTATAAACTCCATCGAAACGCAGCCACCAGCGATCGGGATCAAACCTGGGAGCACCGGCACAGTAGTGCTTGTCTTAAAAAAATCTTAATTAGTTTATTCATAACAAAAGACACAGTGACGGCCACACTTCTCGCTGACTCCGGAACCATGCACGTAACAGAATGAGGAAGGTGGAAATGAACGAAATAATGAATAGGTATTGTAGTGGAGGAGTTCGGTATAATTTCCACCACCCCTGCCTATTATCAAACACTGCCCAGACGCCGTTTCCTTCCGCCTCGATCGAATTGCGGTCGCCACGGTAAGGTCCGAACCTGGTACTATGGTGGCCGTACAGCCACCATACTGGTACTCTGGTCAAGAAGCCATATTTCCCGACTGAGCCATCACAGCGGGTCATTTGTTCTGTATTCATGTGCGTCAGCAATACAACTACAAGGTGAACTCTGGGGCCGAATCCACGAAAGAGTTCGCTTTGGAACGCGTTCGCTTTGCCGTGACGTCAATTTGACGTAGGCATCGGGGGGGCAAGGATGGGACGAACGCTGGGGGCAGAGAACAGCCAATCGGCTTTGCTGGGTGGTCCCATCTCGGTTGCTCTGCCTTGGCGCGGGCCTTCTCCTCGGGAGTCGGAGGAAACGACACCCAGTTTTTCTCCGTGGCGACACGCAGGATTGCCTGAGCGACGGCCAAATTTGGCTCACCGACGACTGCGGGAGCCGTATAGTTGCCTAGCTGCCGACTGCCACTTGGAAGCCTCCGGTAGCGAAGAACCGCAGCGCGCCGAGTACTTTCCGCTCTGTTGTGAGCGTGCTTTTCCTCGTTGGGCCAAGTTGGGGTTTTAGCTCTTCGCATAGCCGGCGTACAAGCCCCTTCTACAGTCTGAAGTGCCTTCGGAAGGCATCGCCAGGCATGTCGAAAGGATCGTCATGTGCGCGCGACCGCCGAAGCCGCCGATCACATTCGCTGAGCACTGCGAACCACAGCGCGGCGACGGGGGGCACATACGGCATGATTCTCACGCTGAAGCGAACGCCACTTACCAAGTTCCACACACAGCGACCGAACGCGTTCGCTTTCATTTGATTGACATGTCTCGTGACGTCAACGAAATCCGTGGTCCCGCCTTCGTGAAATGGCGTCACCGCCAGCGGTGGCGACACGCGATTAATGGAGCGAGGCGGCGAGAGAGAAAGCGAACGCGTTCCAAAGCGAACTCTTTCGTGGATTCGGCCCCTGTTCTCAGGAACGAAAATGAGGAGCAACTGCTTCGTTTTTATCTAGAAGCACCGACCTGGCAGGCAATAGAAAGCAGGCAGGCGGACAAAAAATTCACAGTGGCTTAGTAACAGATAAGCCTAGGAGATTGCGAAAGCAAGAGAGGCGAAGTGTCTCCAATCAAAGACATGTTAGTGTGCCTCAATGCGCGCGCCCTCGCGCTCTCGAAGGGTGGAGACAACTCCGCCATATTTTGACCTACCCTTCTCATAGCGCTTCAGGAGCGTTTGTTATCTGCAATTCCAATCTTGGAACTCGCGCCAAGGAACGCCACGCAACCGGAGCAATGGCGTCCCATTCAAACGCACACTTCTCAGAGAAAGTGGGACATACTGCGCCTTTCCTTCACAAGTCTCATTTTGTCTAGCGTTCCTTCCATCTGCAATCCCAAACTTGAACGCGCGCCAAGTACCGCCACGCGACAGCCGCCGCAAAAGCGAGAAACACTTGCGTGGGCTCAAATATGGAGGCGTAGAGGCGGCACCACCCTTTAAAAGAATGTCCCCACACTCCGGAGCGGCGGAGGGGAGCGCGCGCATCGAGGCACCCTGCCACCTGTTAGACCACAGCGCATCTAATTTCGACCACCTGGGTGTCTTTAACATGTGCTGTACGATGTCAGCGCATGGTAAACATCTCCAGGTGATCGCTTCAGGAGAGTTCCTGTTATCTGCAATCCCAATCTTGAACGCGCGCCAAGGAACGCCACTCGACAGTAGCGATGGCGTACCGTCCAAACTCACACTTCTCAGAGAAAGTGTGAGATACTGCGCCTTTTTTCCAGAAGCCTCACCTTGTCTAGCAGTCCTGCCATCTGCAATCCCAAACTTGTACGCACGCGCTACGCTGAAGAGCCGACTTGGTAACCCATCTCTCGCGCTGGTATGACGTCAGTAGTCACGTGGTGTAAAGTGTAACTACCGCACCACGCTACGCTGAAGAGCCGACTTGGTAGCCCAGGGCCCGTATTCCGAGTTTGCGTCGTTATCGAAAGTGTGTTTATCCCCCCGACCTCGAGATAGCTGATTGGTGGAAGCGCCGAAACATGATGTTGACACCTCTTCCGGTTCCGTAGTGGCAACACCCCGTTGCGGCGTTTTGACCAATCAGATGACTCGAGGTCACGTGAGATAGCGACACTCCAATAAGAATAAAGTTTCTTGCTCATTATCATCATCCGGACTATACCCACTGCAGGACGAAGGCCACTCCCATATTTCTACAATTAACCCAGTTCTCTGCTAGCTGCATCCACTGACCCCTGCGAACTTAACCTCATCTGCCCTTCTTTCTGCCGCCCCCTGCTACGCTTTCCTTCTCTTGGAATCCAGTGTGTTACTCTAAGCAATCATCAGTTATCCTCTCTTCGCACTACATGTCCAGCCCATGCCCATTTCTTCCAAAGAGCCCCGCCGGGGTGGTGCAGTGGTAAGACGCCCGACTACTGTGCTGGAGTACCCGGTTTCGAACCCGACCTCGGCGGCTGCGTTTTGATGGAGGCGAAACGAAGAGGCGTCGTGTGCTGTGCGATGTCAGCGCACGTTAAAGATCCCCAGGTGGTCGAAATTACTCCGTAGCCCTCCACTACGAATCCTCTTTCTCTCTTTCCACTTTCACTCCCACCTTACTCCCTTCCCTTACGGCGTGGTTGAGGTGTCCACAGAAAACAAGTGAGGCAGTTACCGCACCTTTCCCTTCCTATAGACCAACACTGTAAGCAAAACTGCACGATTCGCTACTCCCAGCTTGCCTTTTGGCGGTGTCTGGATTCATAACACAGGTTATTCGGGGAGTTTTAAAAGTAGACTGCCTCTGTAATGACGCACCGTACTTTATCACACACTTCTTCAAAGCGCTGGTCAACGTTTAACGACCGGCCACCACTTCTGATGTTCTGTGAAATGAGAAAAATGTTCCGGTAAGTTGTGTTTACATGTATTTCAACCGGTCGCCCTCCCAACTTGCACCCCCATACGTTTCGCGGTATTTTAAAAATACTTCGCCTCGTTAATGAGATTTCATACTTTCATGATCTGTTCTAAGATGTTCATAATTGCCTCATACCGAATAACGACATCACAGGTGCCCTGTGAAATGAGAAAACGGCTTTGGAATATTTCGATTCCATGTATTCCTGTGAACACTAACCCTATTTTTACCCCCAGTCGGTTGCGGCGCCGCGAGCGCCCCCTTTGTTTGTAAACACGGTGTTTATCTATAAATCAATCAGTCTTCCAAAGAACGTCACATGACAGAAGCGATGGTATACCGTCCAAACGCACACTTGGCGGAGAAAGTGTGACAGATACTGCGCCTTTCCTTTTCAGTAAACCAATTATATGTAGCACTGCAACGAAGGGCAATAAAAGGCAAACGCGGGATCGAATAACGGCCACGGCGGCCGCTTTTCGGTGGGTGCGAAAAGCAAGGTGCCCGTGTGCTGTGCAATGTCAGTGCGCTTTAAAGAACTCCAGGTGGTCGAAATTTCCGGAGTCCTCCACTACGGCGTCTCTCATATTCTGAGTCCCTTTAGGAGGTTAAACCCCACAAGCCAACCAGCTGTCACATGATGTGAATGATGCAGCCTAAAGTTTGAATGCTGTTCGCAATTAACTAATTAACGTATTATAATTGTACTCGACTTAAGCCATCCCGTGAAATGATTTACTATTAGAGCCTGAAGTTCAATTGTTGCTCACAATTAACTAATTAACGACCATTAATTAGCACTGGTAACTAGGTATGGCAATCATACTCGACATAAGCTATCCCGTGATATACGACTTCAAGTGGTAGCCTAAAGTCAAAATTTTAATTATAAATAACAAATTAACGAATGTTACTTAAGACCTGTAATTATTATACCTTGTCAACATAAGCTGTCTCGTGATATGACTTGACATTGTAGTCTAAAGTTCAAGTGTTATTCACAATTAACTAATTACCAACGGTTAACAATGTCTGGCAATTAGTGTATTGCAATCATACTCGATATACGCTATCCTTTGATATATGACTTGAAATTGTAGCTTAAAGGTCAGTTCTTAATCACAATTACTGAAGTAATGGTTATTGACGAAAACCGGCAATTAGTGCAGTGCAATCGCACTTGGTATAAGCTATACACTGATATGTGATTTGATGCTATAGCCTGGAGTTCAATTTTTATTCACAGTTAAATAATGCCGAATAATCAAGATTTGAGAATAGTCAAGCGCAATTGCACTCGACGTAACGATCGATCCTGCATTCTAGATCGTGTTCAGCAGGAGGGCGCTCTTGAATAGCTGCTTTGTCGATATTCTCAACCAGGCAGGACATACGCTGAGGACCAAGATGGCTTCCCGTCAAGTTTGGCAGCCGCCACAGCCGCTGTTAGGCACCCTTGGACCCAGCTGTCACCTCTCTAAAAGACGGACATGTAGCCTCTCAAACTACGTCAGGTCTCTAGCCTTCAGCGTAGCACGGTCCGGCAGTTACGCTTCACACCACGTGACTACTGACGTCAAACCAGCGCGATAACTGGGCTACCAAGTCGACTCTTCCGCGCAGCGTCGTCCGGTGCTTTATATCGCGTGATTACTGACATCATACCAGCGCGAGAGCTGGCCTACCAATTCGGCTCTTCAGCGTAGCGTGGCGCGTAGCCACACCGGGCGGCTCGCGCTTCGCCCACTAGGTGCACTGTAGTCTAACAGGTGGTGTTCACTTGGACAGTAGACAGTTGGCAGCCGTGTGGTGCGGACGCGTGTTCCATCGCTCCTCCGATTGCACGTGGCTACCGGAAACGAACGGACTGGCGACAGCGGGAGCTTCCGAAAGCGTCAAATAGATGAGTTCTTTTAAATTTATTTCGTTTTCAGCTGGTTAGGTTAGGTGCAGTCTAAAGAATAGATTTTAGCTCTTTATCCTAGGGGCCTGGTTTTTCTTGACGGCAGCTAGGCTCTCTTGGCGTTCATTCTTTAACTATTTTGTATAGATAAATATTTTTTCTAGGCTATCGGCAATCGCAGAATTTATTTTAACGCGTGTTTGCTTGTCGTTTTTGTGTCTTCCTTTTGCAGTTTGTATATTCTGAGAACTCACAGTAGAAATAGTTCAGTTGATACATGCTTAAGAAGTGCAATAAAAAAAGGTAAAGTGTACTCAGTGTAATGCGCAGGTTATTCTCAAGGAAACGCGTTTCGACTCTGCAGATGAAGCGGGAGGCAGTGACCTTTTGTGTCGGTGTTGCGTGCTGAGTGTGCGTCTAGATAATTTTAAACGAGTAAATGGCAGTTTACGATCTCGTGTGGATGATTTAGAAAATAAAGGAGGTTTGTTAAGGGCAGAATATCAGAAAATGCTAGCACAGCTTCCTCAAATGGAACAAAATATGGCCGACTTTGTTCTTGGAACCAACGAGGACGGACATTCCAGTGCGGGCCACGTGGCTGGGACCAGCACTGGTATGGAAGGCATAAGCAAAGTAGGTCAGGCGGATCCGAAACGACAGATTTATTTAGAAGCAGGTACTAAGAAGTAGGAAAAAAAAGGAAGAAATAAGGAAGAATGAAAATACCAGAAAGAAGGACACAGATAACCGAAAGCAGGAGCCAACAGTTGAGAGAGGGAGAGAGAAGGCCCAGGTGCTTATAGCCGGAGATTCTAACATGAGCAGGTGCAAGCGAGATATCTTGGAACGTGTTAAGGGTGATAAGCGAGTTTTAGTTGGAACCTTGCCAGGGATGACAATGAGGGCAGTGCTAAAAGAGAGTAAAAATAGGCTGTTGAAAAGCTCCGCAGAGCGCAATATAGTGATAGTAGAAGCGGGGCTAAACGATGTCCTAAATGGTGACGCTGCAGCAGTTGTAGAACGTTTAGCTAAAGGCGTTGACGATATCGGGAAATAACACAAGCGCAGATAGTTGTATGCACAGTACCGGAGGTGCTAGGATCGGACGGAAAGCTGGAAAAGGACGTGGTGACAGTTAATCAGGACATAAGAAAGATAAGCCTGGTTGAGGAAACAAGGAGGTGCATAAAGCAGGTTTTGTCAGGGCTTTTCAGCGAGATGGAATTCATTTTTACAGAAAGGTGGGAGCAAAAATCGGCTGGCGCCTGGCAGGCAGGGCTGTAGCTTTTTCAGGGCGTCCGCGAGGGCTCCGTGCACCACAGTCGGTGGAGGAAACGAACTCACAATGGAGGAAAAGAACTGGGAAACTAACCAGTAAGTATGCTGGTCACAAGGACGAAGAAATAATCAGCGTTAAGCAAAAGGTGAAAAACACAGAAAGTAAAAATTGGATAAATTCGATGGAAAAATAATAGTGTGAAATTATACCCAAGTGGAAAAGGCAAATCAGGAAGGAAGCTTTCTTTGATAACTCACGAGGCAGTGCCCTACTTTTTGAAGCTAGATCAGGGTGCCTTAGAACACGCAGCTACGAAAAGAAATTTGGTTTGGTTTGTTTGGTTTGTGGGGTTTGACGTTCCAAAGCAACTCAGGCTATGAGAGACGCCGTAGTGGAGGACTCCGGAAATTTCGACCACCTGGAGTTCTTTAACGTGTACTGACATTGCACAGCACACGAGCGCCTTGCTTTTCGCCTTCATCGCAAAGCTGCCGCCGAGGGCGGGATTCGATCCCGAGCACTTGGGAACAGTAGTTGAGCGCCGTAACCACAGCGCCACCCCGGCGGTGTCAAAAAGAAATTTAACAGTAGAGAAGATGACGCATGTTCTGTATGTGGTAACTCCAGTGAAACGATTCACCATATTACAATCGAATGTAATGGTATTCATCAGGAAGTTGATGCAGACTCAATCACTGTTCCTGAAGCTCTGGGGTTTAGAGATACCAGTGGTCGGGTGAATAAACCGGCGGTGGAAGTTAGCAAAAAACGACTAGAAGATTGGTGGCTTAAAAGCAGAAAAGGGACATAATTTTAGTAATGTAGAAACAAAAATTCAATAAATAGAATGATGGTATAGTTAAGCAATCTAAAACAATATACAAGATATAGGGAGAACAATGAGCATGATAGCTACTGCTACCACCCCGTTTCAAAGGGGACGCTCCTATAATCCATCGATCCAGCGTAGGGTGCCTCGATGCGCGCGCCTCCCTCCGCCGCACCGGAAAGTGTGGACATTCTTTTAAAGGGTCGTGTCACCTCTACGCCTCCACATTTGATCCCACTCAAGTGTGTCCCGGTTTTTGCGGCGGCTGTCGCGTGGCGTCCCTTGGCACGCGTTCAAGACTGGGATTGCAGATGGCAGGAACGCACCTGAAGCACTATGAGAATAGTGGACCAAAAAAAATATATTCATTAAAAAGTACCGTCAGATTGTACAACACTGGTTAGTAATTTCAAATATTTTTTTCTGTGTTAGAATGCGAAGCTACTTGTCCGTTAGCTTGTATTTGATCAGTATACTTGGCAGGGTGTTTTGAATCATCTGAAGACCATAGTGTGTACGTGGTCGTGGTTTGTACGAATGTTCATGATGGCGGGTGGAACGAATATGACATGTAATCTGGAAGTTGGCAGCAGCGCGTAATGTTGTTCTTTTTTTATGGATTTACGATTTCAGAGATTCTAACAACTGATGCTCGTAGAGGGTAGGAAGTTTAGCAATCTTGTATTTATGGAATAGATCAGAAATGTTGGAATTTATGGAGCGTTTGCAATTGCTCGAACTGCATTTTTTGTACTAATCTATTTATTGATTTCTTGGTACCATTATCCTAAACCAAATCATGATATTTAAGATTAGATGCAAACTTCGTATTATAGAGCATTAGCTTTTGAGGGACGGGTAAAAATTGCTGCACTTTTCTCAAAATACCTAATGCTTTAGACAGTTTAGTTATTATGCTATCTGTGTGAGAATCCTATAGCATATTTTCATGACAACGTTTCGTAGTGTTTTTGCTGAGGAAAAAATTTCGATTTCAGTATTGTTGCACTTCAGCTGATTAATGCGAACGTTATTTTGTGTAGCTTGAAAGTGAACTGCTTTTGATTTGGAACTGTTTATTTTTAGACTGCGTTTGACCATTTACATAGTTTGTCTAAGAATATGTGTGCGGTTTGAACAAGGTCATTTGCATTATTTCCTGTAAAAAATGTACTGGTGTCGTCGGCATATATAACGTAATTCATGCTTACGTGTGCATACATACAGGAAATAAGATCCACCCCGCCGGGGTGCTCAGTGGTTACGGCACTCGACTACTGTTCCCAAGCATGCGGGATCAACTCACGGCCTCGGCGGCCGCTTTTCGATGGAGGCGAAAAGCAAGGCGCCCGTGTGCTGTGCGATGTCTGTTCACGTTAAAGCACCCCAGGTGGTCGAACTTCCCGGAGTCCACCACTACGGCGTCTCGCATAGCCTTAGTAACTTTGGGACGTTAAACCCCACAAACCAAACCAAACCAGAAAATAAGATCTCTTCCGAAACACCTCTAATATCCTATCGCTACTACATCACCATCCAGAACTCTATTCAGCAATAAACCCCGAACAGTGAAACCAATCCTTCTCCGATTTGAAGAAAAATGCAGAGAATCAGACTTCCTAGATGCCCTTCCCAATATTGCCCATAGACCAGATCTACTTCCACCGTGGGAGAGTTTTCCCTCTATGTGTGACTTTACACTGCCATGCTTACATAAAACGCACACTACTCAAGAACACATATTGGAAGAGTTTCTTTCACTAGATGAAAAATACAAAAAATACAAGGCATTTTATACAGATGTATCAAAGACAGAGATTACGTGGGAAGTACCATAATCCAGGGAAGTTCGGAGCAAATAGTGCGATTTCCTCAGGGCTCAATTTTTTTCTGCTGAAGGTTACGCCATATTAGCAGCCGCAGAAGCAGTACTGTAAGAAAATACCGAACGCAGTGTTATATCACAGCCGCTAAATGGAGGCATATATTCTGACTCTTTAGGTGTCATTGCAGCACTGCACCCCAAAAATGCAGAGCAGCCCTTAATTGGAGACATCATAAACAATGCTGTAAAGGCTTACAAACAACGGCAGGTAATCAAATTTTGCTGGGTCCCTAGCCATGTAGGTATTAGTGGGAATGAGAAAGCCGATAATTGTGCTGCACGGGCCCGTAACGGTACAGAAAAACAGACATTCCTTGCAAAGATTGCATAAAGATCATACGCATTAAACTAAGAGCAAAATGGCAGACTTCATGGAACAAGGAAATGAATAATAAACTACACCATATTAATCCTATAATTGTAGAATAAACTTCATGCAGCCATTAGAGCGCTTTGTAGAAGTCATCCTGTGCAGTATCCGCATCGGACACACACACACACCTCACGCACAGCTTTTCATTCTTGCAGCAACAGAAACCTACTTGCGAAGCATATGGAGATGAGCTCACAATCAATCATCGTTTGGTGTCATGCGCAAAGCTCTAAGAAATAAGAAACAGGTATTTCATAGATATCTATAATAAGCACATCCCACTCCACCCCAACAATCTCCTAGGAGAAAATGCCTTTGTCGAATTTACTTCTGTTCTCAACTTTTTCAGGAAAATCAACGTCCTAACAAATTATGACATTACTGTAAACAATGGTCTTTCTAACACAACACACAATCTACACTGTGTTCGGCGCATGGCGGCCTTAGTTGCCTATCCGCCATTAAACCTAATGCAATACAATAAAGATACAATGTCATTAATGTTAGCATTGAAAAATAGTGGACCCAGAATACTCCCCAGAGGTACGCCATGCTTATTATTTTGTAGTGAGGACGTTTCATTTCCAATACATGTTGTTTGATATCGACCTGTCAAGTAGCTTTTAACGAGAGTGAAAGAGCTACCACGAACACCATAGCAAGACAATTTCTCTAGTAAGATATTGTGATTGATTCTGTCAAACGCCTTGCAAAAATCTACAAATAGCCTTAGCGTTAGTTGTCTCTTTCCAATATTGCCTAAAATTAGTTCTTTTTGATGAAGGAGAGCTATCTCAGTAGATCGACCTGATCGGAAAACATATTGCGATGATACAATGATAGAATTAGCGTCAATGAAACTAGTGAGTTTTATAAATACTATTTTCTCTAGAGGTTTTGAAAATATTGGTAATATTGAGAGGGCCTATAATTTCCTGAGTTATCTTTTTATCCGGTTCTGTACACTGTCACTTTAGCATTCTTGAGTTTCTCAGGAAATACACCGGTACACAAAACTTGGTTAAAAATATGGGTTAGGTATAGGACAATAAGATCAATCACAAAACTAACCGGCTGCGTTTTTATTCCGTCTATATCCTCACATTTGCTTTTTTTTTAGAGCACAGAATAAATTGAAGACTTTGCACTCGTCAGCAGGTTTTAAAAATACGGAATCTAACACATATATTTACCTGCAATTGTAGGTGTCCACAGAGAAGCAAGACACCTACTGTGACATTCGTTTCATCATCATCAGCAGCTGCAGCAGCAAAAATATACCCACTCCAGGGTCAAGGTGTCTCCCATATTCTTCCAATTAACCTGGTCCTGTGCTGGCTGCATCCACTTAAAAGCGGCGAACTTCTTAATCTCATTCGCCCACTTAAGTTCTGCCGCTCCCTGCTACGTTTCCTTTCCATTGGTATCCACTTTGTTACCCTAAGCGACCATCGGGTGTCCTCTCTTCCCACTACGTGTCCTGCCTATGCCTATTTCTTCATTTCCAGTAGATTGTCAGTAACTTGAGTCATTTCTCTGATCCGCTCTTCCCGCTTCCTATCTCTTAATGTTACCCCTGCCATTTTGCGTTCCATAGCCCTCTGCGTTATCCTCAACTTAAGTGGAACCCTCTTAGTTAGCCTCCACGTTGTAGCGCCATAGGTGACTACAGGCAAGATGCAACTTTTGTACACTTTCTGGTCATAATCTGCTAGTGCTTGCCAAATGAGCTCCATCCCAATCGTATTCTCCTTGACGTTTTCCTTTCATTGTTCAGATCTGCGGTTACTACTTGTCCTAAGTAGACATATTTGTCTACTACCAGTGCTTCTCTGCCTAACCTAAACTGCTGTTCCTTCTCGAGGTTGTTGCACATTGCCTTAGTCTTCTGCATATTGATTTTCAAGCCTACACCTTTCTGCGTTTCCTGTCTAGGTCATCAATCATTATTTGCAGTTCATCCCCCGAGTTGCTTAGCAAGGCAATGTCATCAGCAAATCGCAGATTACTGAGGTATTCTCCATCTACCCTTATCCCTAACTGCTCCCATTCCAAGTCTCTGAATACTTCCTCTAAACAAACTACGAATAGTACTGGGGAGATTGTGTCTCCTTGCCTAACACCTTTCATTATGAGAATTTTGTTATTTTTTTAATGCAGAACTATGGTTGCTGTGCAGCCAGTATACACATCATCCAGGACTTTCACGTATGGCTCTTCTACCCCCTGATTTCGCAATGCCTGCATCACCGCCGGGGTTTCTACTGAGTCAAATGCTTTTTCGTAATCAATGAAAGCTATGTATAAGGGCTGGTTATATTCTGAGCAGTTTTCTATCACCTGATTGATGGTATGGATATGATCGATAGTACAGTTCCGTTCAGTTCAGTCGTTCAGTCGTGTCCGACTTTTCGTAACCCTATGGCCCATGTCACGCCACGCTTTCCGGTCTCTCACTATCTTCCTAACATCACATAACTCCATCTGCAGTGCCTCGAGGATGCCATCTAACCATCGCGTTCGCTGCCTACCCCTTCTCCGGCGACCCTCAACCTTTCCCAACTTCAAATCTTTCTCAAGCGACTCCTCTCTTCTCATCAGATGACCAAAGTAGCTGAGCCTTAACTTTAGAATTTGACCCTCCAATGAGCAGTCAGGGTTTATGGTCGACAATATCGACTGATTTGATCTTCTGGCAGTCCAAGGAACTCTCAAGAGTCTTCGCCAGCACCACAATTCAAACGCGTCAATTCTTCGGCGGTCAGCCTTTTTCACAGTCCAACTCTCGCATCCATACATCACAACTGGAAAGACCATAGCACGAGTTATACGGATCTTGGTTGGCAGACTAATGTATCTGCTCTTGACTAGGCGGTCAAGGCTAATCATTGCTCTCTTTCCCAGAAGCGGGCGCCTCCTAATTTCATGGCTGCAGTCTCCTTCCGAGGTCATCTTGGAGCCCAAGAACAGAAAATCTGGCACAGCTTCCACTTCTTGTCCATTGATGCTCCAGGACTTGATAGGGCAAGACGCCATGATCTTTGTCTTTTAATGTTCAGTTTAAGCCCAAACTTCTCACTCTCTTCTTGTACGCGCATCAGAAGTCTCTTGAGTTCCACTTCACTTTCTGCCATTAAAGTGGTATCATCCGCATATCTAAGGTTGTTGAAACGTTTTCCAGCAATCTTCACTCCAGCTGAAGACTCGTCCAGACAGTAGTACAGTACCGTTTCCGAAAGCCTGCTTGATCTTGTGCTTGATTACAGTCTAAGCAATTCCCTTAGTAAATACCTTATCCTTAACAGACTGTCAGCTGGTCTGTAATTTTTCAGGTACTCAGCTTCTCCTTTCTTATGAATTAAGATATTTGCGTTCTTCCATGTTCGGTATCGTCGATGACACCATTGCACTGCATGTACAATGTGGCCAGTTTTCCCAGCATGGTTTCACCCCCCCCCCCCCCCCGTCCTTTCACAAATCTACAGTTACCTGATCCTATCCAGCTGCTTTCCCCCTTTTCATAGTTTGTAACGCATTCTTCACTTCGTCCTTCGTCACTGACGGAACGTCTGACTGCTTTTCCCTACTGCCAATCTCATTGTTGTCCTTACTATTTTGGCTACTGTAGAGATCCGTACAGACCTCCTCGGCAATATTGACTATCTTGTCCATGTTCGTGATGACGTTGCGCGCCTTGTCCTGTAGTGCATTCATCTGATTGTCACCTATGCCAGATTTCTTCATCGCTCTGAGGCTTCTTCCGATTTTTACAGTATGCTCAATTTTCACCATCTTCTACTTCCTTATATCGGCCTCAACGCCGGGGTGGCGCAGTGGTTACGGCGCTCGACTACTGTTTCCAAGGATGCGGGATCGAATCCCTGCCTCGGCGGCCGCTTTTTAATGCAGCTGTCAGTTTACGTTAAAGAACTCCAGGTGGTCGTAATTTCCCGAGTCCTCCACTACGGCGTTTCTGATAGCCTGAGTTGTTTTGGGACGTTAAACCCAACAAACCAACAAAAACCTTTAACCAAGAAAATGGTGTTCCGCAGGGATGTATTTTAAGCACAACGCTCTCTGTAGTAAAAATGATTTCCATTTCCAAAGTATTACCAAAATCTATTATGTACTCGGTCGGTGTACAGCTAACAATCAATAAACTAGTGATGTGGACAGACAAAAATGTATTTCGGTTTTCTCCACAGAAAACAGTGGCAGCTATGTTTTCACTCAGTCGTGGAATACAAACTGACCCCACTCTGCACCTGAACAACACTGAATTACCAGTTAAAAATTTGCACAAATTCCTGGGGATAACTTTTGAAAGAAAACTCACATTCTTGTCTCATATAAATACTCTTAAAAAGAAAGCTACTAAATCCCTAAATACAGTCAAGGTCCTTTCAAGAAAACACTGGTGGTCTGATAGAACATGTCTTTTGCGCATTTATAACTCCGTCGTACTGTCTTGTTTGGATTACGGTTGTGTAGTGTAGAGCATCATACTTAAAACGACAGGACCCTGTGCACAACCTTGGTTTGCGTCTCGCGTCTGGTGCATTAGAATCTCTCCCATAAACGGTCTCTATGTTGAAACAAAGGAGCCCTCCCTCGAATGCAGAAGAACCATGCTTGCATTTTCATATCTCCTCGAAATAAGTTCACTACCAAAACATATATGCTACCTTCTTGTTACAAAGCGCAGCTCCAGAAGGTTGTTCAGCAATGGACCGCACTTAATCAGACCCTTGCTACTCCGGTTCGAGGAAAAATGCCAGGAGCTGGGAATACTAAATTCCCTCCCTGATTTTGAATCAAAGCACGACCACTACCACCACCATGGTGCAGCCCCCCCCATTGTTCGTGATTTCACATTAACTCGGTTTTGTAAGAAGAAAATCCACCACACGAATATATTTTTCAAGAATTCTTAGCTCTTAAAGAAAAGTATTCAAATTGCACACAGTTTATATAGATGGCTCCAAGACAATCAAGCATATTGGAAGTGAAGTAGTTCAAGGAAAATGGGAAAAAAACAGTAAGCCTACCTCAGTGTACAAGCCTTTTTACCGCTGAGTGTTACGCACTTGCTATGGTAGTAAGAAATATAACCTGGGAACATCACAAACAGTATTATTTACACAGACTCTCTGAGTATCTTGACAGCCCTTCACCACAAAAACGCACTTGCTCCACTACTTGGAGACATCATACATAATATAGCGGCCGCCTTTGCTCAAGGACATAACATTTTTTTGGGTCCCGAGTCACGTCGGCATTGGAGGCAATGAGAGAGCGGACGTTTGTGCTGCTCAAGCTCATGACAAACAGATCAAGAACACAACTAATCCATACAGAGACTACATGGCACTAGTGCGCTGCAAACTAAAGGAGAAATGGCAGTTGTGATGGTGTAGCGAGGTAAATAACAAACTGCACTTGGTAAAGCCGATTTTAGAGGAATGGAAATCATGCTATCAAGAACGTTTCATAGCAGTGATTTTCTGTCGACTCCGCATTGGCCATACACACTTGACGCATAATTTTTATTGAGAAAATAAAACAAACCATTGTGTGAAGAATGCGGAGAGGAACTCACCATAAACCATGTTTCACTTTCGTGACAGGACTTGACACACAGAGGAAGAAGTATTTTACTAGATATTACAATGAGCACATTCCGTTCCATCCAGCATAGATTTTAGGTGTAAATGGTCTTGTTGATCGGTCGTGCGTTTTTAGCTTCATAAAGGAAGCAAATGTTTTAAAGAAACTATAGAATGAGTACATGTATTCCACTAAACTCAAAATATAAGCTTGTGTCTGGCGCATGATAGCCTGAGCCGCTTATGCGCCAATAAACCCAACACAATACAATACAGAAAGGTGTTAGGTAGTAAAAAAAAAACAATCAACTTTATAGGAGTGAGCCTTAAAGTGGGAACTTTGCTTTATAGAGCAGTGCTGAACACTACTTGTCGACTGTCGATCAAGAGCATAGGTCAGTACTTAAGTTCAACCGGCATTTTGTGGTTGCTCAAGAACGCCAGCCTTAAAAGGTCCTTGGACACTTGAAGACTCCTTGCGTGCGCTAATGTGGAAGCATCTCTCCTATTGCTGGTCTGTTTGATCGCATGTGTCCACATTAATAATGAAATAATTGCTTCCTGAACGAAGGTTCGCCACTTCCTGCAGTGTGCAGGCTCATCTGGGAATGCAGTGGTATCATCTGCTGTTGGACGTCGGGCTGATTAGCCACGATTATGACTAACCTCGATCGACTATAATAAACTGTGGTCAACTAAAACTAACCGTTATTAACTACGACTCACTCTGACTATTACTAACTACGATTAGCCGTTACTAGCCTCGAAAAATATTGACTAAAATTACTATAACTACCAGACCTATGATTCATAACATATCATATTATAATTATTTATATAATGAAAGGAGCCGACCGTCTGCGAATCCAAGGTAAATGTAAGGGATATAATTTTTTTATAATTCTGTAGTTGATATTGATCGGAGTCAGTAAAGGACGGATGCCGGTCAATATCATGCTACAAAATAATTAAAGATATCGCTTACGTTTAACTTGAACTCGCAGAGCGTCGGCTCCTTTCATTGTATCATACCTATCATACCGAGCCGATTATTGGCCATTCAGTCGTCTGCTATATATATAAAATCATATCATAATTATTATTAGTGATTAATAGCGTTGATATCAATATCTCAATGACTGACCGGTACAAAGGACGTTTTCTGGTCACACGCACTAATCATGAGGTCAGACAGCTTTTGTCTTAAATGTAGGCTGTGCTTCATGCTCTGTTTGCATCTTGCCCATCTGCTTATATGGCTGTATTCGGTTCATTCCGCTGCCTGGCGGCGCTGCGACGTCCCCACGTGATTACAGAAGTCACCCAAAGCGGCGGTTGAGCGGCTGTAGTCTCCTGTAATAAGCTGAAGATCTCAATGCAATGTATATGCTTAGACAAAGCAACTGAAAGCATCCTCCTCGGGACGAAATGAATTCGACATAGCACTTAAATGTGGTTTACGACAGTGTATAGGCCCGTATTTAGATATTGTTAACGACTGAACACGTGGGACTATGTGTACTTCTGAACATCCGTGATTAAGATAGTAAAAACATTGAAGTGACTATAAAGCTTATTCGCGTGGCGTCGTTGTAGCTTCCCTGGCAACCATTTCAGGCACAGCGCAACGTGGGAAAGGGGGAAAGAAAGAGCGAGAGAGAGGTGGCCTACGGCGAATCATGATACGGCGTAAGTGAAATCCGGGCTCTGGTTGGATGGCGTTGCAAACAGCGTCTCAAAACGTGTCCGACAAATGAACGGCGCGCAACAGGGAGGACGCCGGTAGAACGGCGGCGACGCGTCGGAAACCTTCTTTCTTTTGCTTTTAGCTTCGAACCGCCCAACATAATGGCGTCTCCGCTGTACAGGGTTGCCACAACTGCCGCCAGCTAAACCTGATAGTGAATACGGTCTACACGTCCCTACTCAGAGGATTTCCCGTCTCCGCTGGGTTAACCTTAATTAAACTACGTTAATACGCAAGCTCGCGGGAGTGTAAAAAGGGCTCTAGAGCTGCTGTTGCGTTTAAAAAGTGCTGGAGTAAGCGTCATGCAGCCTACGCTCAGCGAAAGATGTTTTACCATTCAGCATTTTTCTTGTTTTTAAAACAAATATTTCAGAGGCTTAAAAGGTATTTCTTACAATGTAATTCAAAGCTCACCCAAGCTAAGCGCAAATAGCCTGCACAAAAGGGCATACATTTAAAAAGTTTATTGAGCTTTTAGTCTTTGGCTGCCGATACAAGCTAACGCTTTTTTTTTTCACCCGTTTCCCACACGCAGGAATGCGCCTTTTCTCCTGAGCATCCTGGCAGGTTGCGGCACATGAATCTGGGAGATCGTACGTCTGTCTGCGTTCCGGCCGTCTTCAGCCACCGTATCGCCCGCTTAACCTGGACGGGCTGCATGTAGGCGTTGCTCCCTTCATTCCGGAGCACGAAGGAGCAACGCTTTTATGCTGACCATGCTGATCGGCCACTTTCTCATCCAGCAAGAGTGGTGTGCCTCACACGCATGACAGCAAATCAACAACCTGGTAACCGGCCGCGAGATCTACGCGAAAATTTGTATGGTATTGCGAATTGATTACGTGTATTGTTATAAGCGCAATAAATTTATGGCGCTCGCAAACAAAGTGAATTGTATCTTATTTGCTCTAAGGTACCACATGTCTTCATTCAGTATAGCGAAAAAATATTTTTAAAAACTATTGAGAAATAGTGTTGTTCTTGCTTAGCTAATATTACCTTGTAAAATTCTTCGAAGCCATTCCACACATTTATCATGTTATCACCTAATCCTCTGCTCCAGTTGGGTTCTTTGAGCAGTGCGAATTGAACCCTGAAACTACACATTACCAGTATACGCCCCGCACAGACGTTCGTACAACTTAATTGATATGGGGCTTATTCAATTAGCGCATAAAGGAAAGCATGAAGCGATAGCAGAGGCTACGATCCCAAATGTAAAGCCTTGCTTTAACTAAGCCGCGTGAACGCCTGAGGGTAACGTGAATTGAAATGTCCTGGCAGCCTCATACTGGCATCATCCACCCGTATGAAAGGGAAGGCCCAAGTTGCCAGTTACTGTCAAACGCAGCCTCAAGAAACCCTGCGTCCTGTCAGTGCGCGTCTATCTCGGATGCCAGCTACAGAATGGCAGCGACATGCTCCTGGCTTTTCGATCTCCACGCCTATGCTGGCGCTGAATTTTCAGCGAATTTTCAGATTCAGAGGTCCCCTCTGAATCTGTCGCGCTAAAACTGGCCGACGTTTACGATATTCGATAGTCCGGAAGGCAAACACGCCGCTCCACGTTCACACAATACCAACTGCTTGTTGTAAGAAAAGGGACATATAAACCCTCGACCACGAATGTATTCAAAGCTTAATCGCTATCAACCCTGCCGGTATCAGAAATCGGTAAATAACATGACTAAACATGAATGACTAAGCACTTGAAAGCAAAAGTAAGGAAATATAAACGAAACAATTAAGCAATCGCAGTCAGTCAAGCATAGCAAAAGCACAGTCATGCATTCGAAGCAAAAGCAGTCAAAACCTAAAACGTAAAAACAAAATAAAATACTATTAAACATTACAAAGTGCCACCCAAGACAGGTCGCCACACAAACATAATACGTGGCGAAGCAGATCTTCATAGATACATTTCCAGAAAGCAAGTTAAAATTTTTCGAAGAGCCACAGAGTTATCACTGATACAGATGCTCCCCTTCTTTTTAATCAAAAAGGTGTCAAGCATTGCAACACAGCCGCCCCACTGTGTTGCAACGCTTTGCCGGGGGCGACGTACCAGTCGCCCCGCTACGTTGCAAGGCTTTGCCGGGTATGTGCGAAGTGTAATTAAATATATTTGTAGGGGCATTGACTTCCTGTAGTGCTATGATTGGAGCTTCATCGGCTGAAGGTACTGGATGTAATGCTGCAGATTGCTACGTTTTAAGCAAAAACTTCTGCAGTTGCACTGCCACACTCTAATGGTCCACCGTTGTCCCGTCATCATTGGGAGGCGGGGGTGATCGTAGATGTTGATGAAGGAAGTTTCTCTATGGCAGTTTTAATTTCGATTTGCTGCTTCTCCATCTGCGGCTCGGTTGATGAGCCAGAGGCTGTTGAGCAGCATTTGCATTTGCACTGAGAGCTGGGCTTTACGTTTGTTGGGAAAGTGTTCTACGGTTGCTTTGTGACCCCAGTGCAAGCAGTTGGAATCGATGGGCTGTTCACTAATTTTTGATTCAAGGACAGGGTTCATGATAGTCCACGTAAGAGTTCTACGTAGGTTTTAGGCCTGTTTTCTGGTAAGGTATGGGTATGATGGAAGGTCAAGTTCCACGTCTCGAGGAGACGATTTGTCTTGTCCTTGTATGTGTAAGTTTCGTTTACAGTGGACTCCAAGACACTCTCCAATCCATCCCGGTTTTCTGAAGGTTTGGTAAATAGATTACCCTTCACGTGTGCGTGAATTGCCTCGTTTGCTGGGAGCGAATTATTTCTATTCGGCTTAGCATCTGGCTGTTTTTTATCAGTCCTGCGGCTGGAGTGCAAATAGGACCTTTGTTGTAATTGTCAATTGCAATCTTAGAGTCGATACGTATTGTGGCTACGCTACCATACCAGATGGCTAATGCAATCATTACATCGTCGAACTTTGTTGCCTCAACAACAGTCGCTACGGCCAAAGCCCTGGGCTCGTCTTTTGCAGCTCGCACTATGATGGTTAAAGTATTTATCTTCCTTTGCTTCGGCCGCGTCTACATAGACTGCAGCTGGGTCACTACTGCAGTTGGCTTCGATTCTTTGAGCACGGTTTCCTCTCCTAGCGGCACGCATTTCCTTCGCCGCGTTTTCGCGGGGGTCGCTATTTTGATGTACCGTCTAATTGCAATCGGCAGCATCTCCATCAACCTCGATTTCCGGCGGGGAAAGGTTTGTTTATTAAGGCAAAAGTCTTTAATGCCGCATCGTTGTCAGCAGGAGCTATCGGCAGAGGCTGCGGCAGGGGGTGGAGCACTTTCCAGGGAGATAGTTAAAAATAAATATACCTTGTCTCCCCCGGGAATCAAAGTTTATCACTTGGATCCCCAGCGAGCGCTTTACCAACTGCGCCAGGGCCAGGATCGTGAAACTTTCATCACAATTCTCCTTGTTTACCGTGATGGTAGCGTGATTCCACGAAGTGACATATAAGGCGCATTTTTTGCTGTAAACGAACTATAGAACGCTGGGGAACTTTGATGCGTACAATGGAATGCAGGTTGAGGTCGACAAGGGGCGCGCCATGTATCGTCACGACTGGTCATGGCATTACCAGGCTATTCATATAACATATAGAGACGCCTGGGATACCCTGCTGCGAAGCGCGGACCTTGCTATCTAGCACCGGATGATCCATCTGGCGGAAGGGGCCACAACAAGCCAAGGGCTACCTGCCTGTGAAGAACGTATGATAATTTGATACAAGACGAAGAAAGAAAACGACGTTTGGAGAAAGAAGAAGAAAAAAACGTGAAGGTTGGCTCGAGCAACGCGAGGCACGAGCTGGGGACAGGCGAGCAGCGGAGCCGTTCGGCTGTCCAAGGAGCTCGGAGCGGTGCGTCTTCTGCCAGGCCTGACCCGGGGATCCAGACCTGGGGCCTACCGGCCGTATCCTGTCCTGTTCTCCGGTCGTCCACGAAACTCGGAACGGTGGTCGGATCCGGGAGTGCCGCAGCGCCAGCTCTTCACTGGCACGAGCGTTCGGCGCCGTGCTGAGCCCAGGCACGTCGGGGAGGCCTAACGCACCGGCCGTGGAAAGGCCACTCGAGGCCTCTTGCCTCTACTGGGCCCCGTCCGGTGAACTAGCCTTACGCTGGGCTTACCGAGGCCCTACTGCACCGACCCTGCAGGACTCTGACTACCCGGAGAGTCTGCACCGGCTTCTCCACCCAACGAACTAACTGGTGACTGTAGATAACTTAGTGTTAAGTCTTTGACCCACTTGGTCGTTCTACTCTCGTCCCGTCCATGTGTACATAAAAGTATTCGTTGTTAGCTTGGTCAGTCTGGTCGTCTATTTAGATTACTGTCTCGGAATAAGCCACAGAATAAGGTGGCCAGAAGATTCAAAGAAAAGAATCTCACAATTTTGGCGTCCACGGCAGGACCAGGCCGGCCAAGCAGCATTTCCCCGCGGCTAGAGATTGGAGAAAAATGAGTGCACCAGAGTTCCTCGAAGTAGGGGAACGTATAGGTTTGCAGGGAATCGAGTTGCGCGAGTGGGTTGAGAAAGAATTACAAAAGACAAGAGAAGACAAAGCTGCCGAACGCGAAGAGAGAGCTGCAGAACGCCAAGCGAAAGCTGCAGAACGCGAAGCGAAAGCTGCAGAACATGAAAGAGCGAAGACCGCTTGGAGCAAGAAAACCAGAATTTGTAGCTACGAATACGACTTGCGGAATTGGGAGAAAACGCCCCTAGTGCTGGAAGCGCTGAGCACGGTACCGTACCAGCTCCATGTTTCCCCATTAGTCCTCATGGATTGATTCCAGTGTTTAATGAGGAAAGGGACGATTTGGACGCGTATTTGAAGCGTTTTGAACATGTCGCCATTAGCCAAGGCTGGCCGAAAGAGAAGTGGGCCACGGCTTTGAGTCTGTGCCTCGGCGGAGAAGCTCTCAGAGTCTTTGGACGACTCTCTCCTGAGGACTCAGTCAATTACGATGCAGCGAAACTTGCCTTACTTCGGAGGTTTCCGTTCACGGCTGAGGGCTACAGAGAAGTTTCGTGGAAGCAACCCGCAAGATGGTGAGACAGCTTCCCAGTACACCACAAGGCTGTTAAGTTGTTTTTTTTACCGCTGGGTTGAGATGCGAGGACAAGGTCGCACGTTTGAAGTGGTTCTGGACATGATAGTGGCGGAGCAGTTTTTAAACAGCTGTCACGATCGTTTAGTTCTCTTCTTGCGAGAACGTGATTGTAAAACGGTGGACGAGATTACTGAGGCCGCCGTTCACTTTCTTGAGGCTCAGCGACAGAATAACCTCGCGATTTTTAAAGATAGAGCTGAGCAGAATTCTGCGAAACCGCAGGACGCAGCCCCAAACCCAAAGACGAGAATTCGATGCTTCATCTGTGAAGAGATCGGACATAGGTCGGCAGATTGCCGAACAAAACCGAAGCCCCCATATTGCACATTATGTCGCAAATCTGGGCATGAAACCCAGTTGTGTCGATACGGAAATTCAAATGACCGGGAGACGTCTGCTTGCTGCACGTCCCCTCGAGATTCCCGCCCTGGTCGTCAGCTGGGAAGAACATGCTTAGATGTTCAAAGGGACGATTCGGCTCTTAGTCCATCTCAGATTATTAACAACATGCCAGTGAAGCATGGAGAAGTGTTCGGACAAGCAGTGTCAGTGCTGCGCGATACTGGTTCTAATGGCATCGTGGTGCGTCAGGCTTTGGTGCCCGAGGCTGCATATACCGGTGAGCGAGCATCTTTACGTTTAGTGGATGGTTCTGACATCGAAGCGCCTGAGACGGAGGTTATTATCAAGTCGCCATACTTCACAGGCAAATCTATTGCTAGGTGCCTGCCGACGTCATCATATGACGTAATTATCGGCAACGTTCCGGTTGCAAGCGTCCCATTCGCCGACGCTCCGACAGTCTTGACGGGCCAGAGAAGCATACCTGCCAGTGATGTAGGGTACAGTGCTTCTTTCCAGGTTCTGGCGGCGAAAGTTTCAGGGACTGGTTTGGATGCCACTCAAATCATACTCCACTTACCTCGGTCTGTTTTTCGCAAGAAACAAGAAGAGGACGCCAGCTTAGACGTGTGTCGTCGCAAGCTTAAGAAAACCTATCACGGAAAAGGGCAGACGGCCTACACCTTACGTCTAAGTGACGGCATTTTGTACCGGACCTATCAACTTTGTCCAGGAAAAACAATTAAACAAACGGTCGTTCCGAAGGCTTTGCGCCGTCAGGTCCTCGTGCAGGCACATGGGAGTGCACTTGTCGGCCACCAGGGTGTCAGAAAGACTACCGCCAGAGTGCTTGATGACTTTTACTGGCCAGGGGGGCAAGCTGACATTAAGCGGTTTGTAAGGTCGTGCGATACATGTCAGAGGACTATCCCGAAAGGAAACCTGAGGAACGCTCCATTAGGACTAATGTCCATTAACACAAAAAGCTACGAAGAGCGCCAGCCAGTGAATGCCTTACAAACTTCATCCTTCGTAGTTCTTGATAACGTCGAGTCGAAAACTCCGTTGTCAACGTGCAGTGAAGAACCTTGGTCCCAGAGTGGACTGGGGAACCGAGACTCGATACAGAATAGTCAACTGTTGAATCGAGAATGATACGGGAGACAATGTAAATCTCTGTGCTGTCTTCCAACGCCGTTGGAGATATATCGTCTTAAAGCACATTTCATACAAAGCTTCTGGAGGTGTTGTCGTGCTGTTCATAGTATGTTTCTAAGAGTTTATTTCTTCTGACAAGTGTTGAGTGAGTGTTAATGTTGCTTGCATTAGTACGAATGTTTTTTTATTATTTTGTGTGCGCCAGTGACTCAGACTCTCAGCAGACAATAGCAATGGTGTGGCCACTCTGTGGGGTGTGCAGTGATGGGTGCAGCAGTGCTGTGGTGTGCGGTCGTCCTCCGAAAGAGTGCATCAGTGTCATGGCCCCAAGTATTTTTTCCCTCAAAAAAATACTTCTCAAAGGGGGGCATATTACAAATTGTGAGGTTCTTTTCTTTGAATCTTGTGGCCACCTTATTCTGTGGCTTATTCCGAGACAGTAATCTAAATAGGCGATCAGACTGACCAAGCTAACAACGAATACTTTTATGTACACATGGACGGGACGAGAGTAGAACGACCAAGTGGGTCAAAGACTTAACACTGAGTTATCTACAGTCACCAGTTATTTCGTTGGGTGGAGAAGCCGGTGCAGACGCTCCAGGTAGTCAGAGTCCTGCAGGGTCGGTGCAGTAGGGCCTCGGTAAGCCCAGCGGAAGGCTAGGTCACCGGACGGGCCCCAGTAGAGGCAAGAGGCCTCGAGTGGCCTTTCCACGGCCGATGCGTTAGGCCTCCCCGACGTGCCTGGGCTCAGCACGGCGCCGAACGCTCGTGCCAGTGAAGAGCTGGCGCTGCGGCACTCCCGGATCCGACCACCGTTCCGAGTTTCGTGGACGACCGGAGAACAGGACAGGATACGGCCGGCAGGCCCCAGGTCTGGATCCCCGGGTCAGGCCTGGCAGAAGACGCACCGCTCCGAGCTCCTTGGACAGCCGAACGGCTCCGCTGCTCGCCTGTACCCAGCTCGTGCCTCGCGTTCCTCGAGCCAACCTTCACGTTTTTTCCTTCTTCTTTCTCCAAACGTCGTTTTCTTTCTTCGTCTTGTATCAAATTATCATACGTTCTTCACACTGCCATCCTCTAATCCGCGGACGCACCACTCCCCGTCATCCCCGGCACACATGCCGGGGGCGGGGAAAGGACGCCCATTTCCGATTAAATTAAATGTTGTGCAACCAACCAGCCATGCATAGACGAAGCTGACCAGCCGGGGGTCCGGTGCAGTCGTCCGTGTGGCGCCTCGAACGCCGCACACAGCGAAAAGAAGCAGCCACAGATATTTAGAAGGCGTTAATACAGCAGGCATAAGTGGCATTTAAAATTAATTTACCGGGTAGAAAAGCTGCAGCAGCTTTCACAATTCTCCGCGGACACATGCACCCCACCATATAGGAAGAGAGAGAAGGGGGACTGAAAAGTATAGAGAGATAGAGGCCGTAGTGGAGGGTTATGTTCCGCCGTGCTATAATGAATTTCGCCTCATCGCACTTTAGGGGTCCAAAGTTCCGTCTAGACTTTTTAAACTATCTCTCTCGAAACATTGACACACACTGCCGACAGCGGCTGCCTGCAGTTCCTGCTGCCGACGATGAGGCCTGGGAAACGTACCTCTCACTACGTATATCCGGGCATAGCCGAACTAGGCCAATGCCAATTTTGTTTTTCTAAATTTTAGGTAAGAAAATAAACATTTCGTTCTAAAATTATTTGACACCGCCTATTAAAAAAACTGCTAAAATATCGCCTTAATTGATATTATCGCAGAACGATGTTTTACGTGAGTTCTCACTAAGACTGTGTATAGGTCCACGTTCCATTTTACTCAAATAAAAACAAGTCCACATGAATAGGGATAATAGGCTAAAAAATAATTTAATGAAAGGAAATGAAGGTAGACATGCGAGGTTTTCTCAAGGGTGCACTATCCGCTGTCAGGGTACGCTATCGTCCCTGTATAGGTATTTTTGGGCGCATAGTCATTGCGTCGTCTGGGTGCGGATGTCCGGGGAGTTAGTAACACTGTCATATGTGGGAAAGGAAAAGACATCAAAGGCAGTTAATCATATGGTAGGTACATAAAATAGTTGATGATTTAAATTTGGTTAACCCTGGAGGAACGCAAGAACTTCATGTGCATGGCTACGCTTATTGCCCAGCTTGGATTCAATACACTGTGATACAAGAATCACTTAGTTTCATCTTAATTGATTGCAATGTTTTCACTTTCTTTCATCATTATTTATTGCTACGAAAATACTCTGATAGTGAGTAAAGTAGTGTGTCTTGGTGGTTACTTGGCATATGTTATGGTTAGACTTAGCAGGGTCTCGTTGAGCCACCTCAGTTGTCAATAGAAGTGACAAATCACCTTATTTGCCACTTCTTCCGATATATCGCTTAACATGACATGGCCACCCACATGCCCTCCCCTGAAACTTATCCTTGAGCTTGGCCTTGATCCTGGTGGTCACGTGAGTGGTATACTGCATGGTAACTGTTCCGTTTTGAAGCAAAAGCTTTACTACGACAGCTTTTCGAGCCGTCTGCGTGACACCAGTTTTCACCTTTAGGTGTCCTTGACAGATACTGCCTCTTCCTTTCATAATTGAAAGCTAATTTACAGTTGAAGCAAAATGTTCACTACTGTAGATAGAGCCGCTTTTCGCGTGACACTAAATTTGACTACCAAGTGACTATGACCTAATGATGTGTGGGTGTCCACGATTCTGTGATAACCACCCTAAGCATACTGCGCCTTCATTACCCCAAAACCTAAGGTACCGGCTGCGTTTCGACAGAGGCGAAACCAAAAGGCGTCCATGTGCTGTGCGATGTCAGTTAATCCCAAGTTGATCGAAATTACTGCGGAGCCTATGGCACCCCTTTCTCTTTTTCCGCTTTCGCTCCAACCTACCTCCCTTCCTTTACGACACAGCGCAGCTGTCCACTAAGCAAGTGTGAGAGACTGCGTGTTTCCTTTGCTGTGGACTAATTATAATTAGCCTCGCGCGTTGGTGCTCTGATTAAGATGCCCGACTATTGTGCCAAAGTACCGGAATTGAACCCGACCGCCGGCAGCTGAGCTTCGATGGAGGCGAAGCGTAGAGGCCTCCGTGTGTTGTGCGATGTCAGCGCACGTTAAAGATCCCCAGGCGGTCGAAATTACTATGAAGCCCTCCACTACGGCACTTCTTTTTGTTTTCCTTTTGAATTCCACTTCTTTCCTTCTCTAACGGTATGGTTCAGGTGCCCACGGACAAGTGTGAGACATAATGCAACTTTCCTGTGAACCAGTTATTAAGTACTCGGCTGCGTTTCGATGGAGGCGAAAGAGGCATCCGTGTGCTGTGCGATTTCAGAGCACGTTAAAGATCCTCAGATGGCCAAAATTACTCCGGAGCGCTCCACTATGGCACTCCTTTCTCTCCTTCCGCTTTCACCCCATCTTCCTACCTCCCCTTACTGCGCGGTTCAGAATTTGTTTCTTTTTCATCATTTTTACAACGTCAAAATTGCCTCCATTCTGACGGCTGGAAAACTTAGCGCAGTGAAACTTTCGCTTCGAAAGAGCTTACCATGTTGTCTTGCTGTAGTGGCTCAGTTATTAAGATGCTCGACTACGCGCCGAAGTACCGCGTTCGAACCCGACAGCAAACGGCTGCTTTCGATAGAGACGAAACGGAGAGACATTCGTGTGCTGTGCTATATATCAGTGCACATCAAAGTTCCCAGGGTGGTCTAAATCACTCCACAACCTTCCATTACGGCTACTACGTTTCTCTTTGCAGTTTTTATTTTTTCGCAGATTTCTAGTTGCAATCGTCCTCGTAAATGGATTCGTATATTACAGTTTAACGGGACTGCGATATTGAATATGATTCGCCGGATTCAAACAAGTGCGGTGGAGCCCGGCAAAAATCATGCCAAACACTGTCTAGAGCGGTTGCTGTCGGAAGATTCTGTACGGGGCACCTGTGTATGAGTTTTCTGATCGCGACCTGAAAGACATAAAAAATATACACAGCGGCCACTCTTCGCACGATTACTGGGCTTCCTAAACACACGAGGAATGAAACCACCCTTACAAGACATTATAAGAGAAGTAAAAAACGACAGCAGGCTTAGGTTATATGATGCAACACCAAATCCGGTGTTTGACAACACTAAGGGGCTCACTCGATCACAAGAGATAATTCTCAACAAAGTAGTAACAAACGCAGCCTACACACCACACATACTTGACAAGTGGATTTTCGGCAGGCACGAAACACTCAAATGCAGCATATGCACCCACTGTCAGGAACAGTTTACAGCAGACATGAAACATTTTATATGGCAATGTGCATCATTTTCATGAGGAAGAAACAAAATTAAGCTTATTCAACACGACGACATGCTCATCCTAGCAGATCAGGTTCTATCAAGCGCCGCAATACACATGGGCTACAACCGCACCAAGCACGCTACAACCAGATACAGAAGTTACAGGTGACTACCTTCAACAAATTCGACCTGCCCACGCTACAGGGCGAGGTCGGCCTAATGGACCCCAGTCCAGATCTAACGCTAGGCAAACATCTAGGGCACCTGAAATGGGAATTAACACGAAACACCCTAGGCAATGGTCACTACATCATAGCGCACAACGTCACAGGGCCCAAAGGGCGGAAGCATACATATTGTTACGGTACGCAGTGAAAGAGACGACGAAAGAGCACCTTCGCTTAGACCTGCCTTTCTGCTCCGACCGAACAGATATCAAGCCACGCCTCTGCTCCGTCGAGTTTGTTCGCCTACCGCCCGAAGCTGCCATGTATGTTACTTTGGCCCCGTTTCCTGCTATTCCTGATGGGACATACGTCACTTGTCCAATCACCGATGTTGTTCTCCACCGTAACGTCGTACTCCTTCACACTGTCCTGACCGTCACGGATAACAGAACCTATCTTCCCGACCTTAACTTTAGCCGCTCTGTCCAAGTTTTGCCCCATGGCATTGCACTCGCTGATTTGCTTCCGTTGGCTGACTGCGAAGTTTCTGCCCTCAAGCCTGTGCCTCTGTCTGAACCCCCCGTATCAGCTTCTCATTCGACCCTTTTTACTCCCATGATAGCACCGGATTTGGCACCTCAACAAGCCAGTGCTCTCTCCGACCTTTTGTTTTCGTACAGCGACATTTTTGATTTTGGCGACCGACCTTTGCCCCAGACATCTGTCGTTACCCATCGCATCAATACTGGTGATGCCAGCCCTATTCACAAAAGGCTTTATCGAGTCTCTCTTGCTGAGCGCCGCGTGATGCAGAAGGAGGTCGACAAGATGTTGACAAATAATATTATTGAGCCTTCCTGCAGTCCTTGGGCGTCATCTCCTGTCGTTTTAGTCAAAAAGATCAAACTGGGAGATTCTGTGTAGATTACCGCCACCTCAATCAGATCACTAAAAAAGACGTTTATCCGCTCCCGAGAATTGACGATGCCCTCGACTGCTTGTATGGTGCCAGCTATTTTTCCTCGATCGACATGCGTTCCGGCTACTGGCAAATAGCTGTCGACGAACGTGATCGAGAGAAAACCGCATTTGTCGCCCCTGACGGACTATACCAATTCAAGGTCATGCCATTTGGCCTCTGTAACGCTCCTGCGACCTTCGAGCGCATGATGGACTCGCTTCTCCGTGGCTTCAAGTGAACAACGTGCTTATGCTACTTAGATGACGTCGTTTTCTCTCCCACGTTCACAAGTCACCTTGAACGGCTTTCTCCGATACTGGCAGTCTTTCGCCTCGCCGGTCTTCAACTCAACGCAAAAGAATGCAGCTTCGGCCGCCGCCTGATCAAAATCCTGGGACATTTGGTTGATGAAAATGGTGTGCAGCATGACCCTGATAAAGTTCGTGCAGTCCGCGAGTT
This sequence comes from Amblyomma maculatum, assembly GCA_023969395.1. NCBI lineage: Eukaryota > Metazoa > Arthropoda > Arachnida > Ixodida > Ixodidae > Amblyomma > Amblyomma maculatum. Next base: position 105,731 of record JAJIZL010018457.1, on the reverse strand, counting down.
CCCTACACCACGTAATACAAGTGATGTGCGAAGTTTTCTCGGGCTCTGCTCCTACTTCCTTCGCTTCATTCGGAACTTCGCTGACCTAGCACGTCCCGTTACCTCCCTTTTGCCGAAAAACGGGAATTTCTCGTGGAGCCGTGAACAAGCTCAGGCCTTCACAACGCTCATTTCCGCGCTCACCGCTCCTCCTATACTGGCGCACTTCGACCCGTCTGCGCCTACAGAACTGCGCACCGACGCTAGCGGACATGGTATTGGCGCCATCCTTGCCCAGTACCAGCATGGCCACTCTCGTGTGATTGCCTATGCCAGCCGCCTTCTATCTTAGTCCGAGCGCAATTATTCAATTACGGAGCGCGAATGCCTTGCACTAGTTTGGGCGTTGACCAAATTCCGCCCTTATTTCTTCGGGCGGCCCTTCAGCGTAGTGACGGACCATCATGCCTTGTGTTGGTTGTCATCACTTAAGGACCCTACTGGCCGCTTAGGTCGCTGGGCCTTGCGATTACAAGAATACACATTTACTGTTGTGTACAAGTCAGGCCGCCTACATCAAGACGCCGACTGCTTGTCCCGCCACCCCGTTGACCCTCCTGAACTTGCTGGCAATACTGCTGACGACTGCGTTTTGTCCATTTCGAACTTTCTCCACATCGGCCTCGAACAGAGTCGTGATCCTACCCTGCGCCCCATTATTGATCACCTGCGCAACGACAGCACCGACCCGCCCATCAGTATGTTTGTGCTGCTTAATAACACATTATACCGACGCAATATGCACCCAGATGGTGTAGTCCTTTTGCTTGTTGTCCCGACACATCAACGCTCTGCTGTTCTTGCGCACCTTCATGATGCTCCTACAGCAGGGCACCTAGGAGTGTCCCGCACATACGACAATGTTCGACGGCGATTCTACTGGCCCGGCCTCTACCGCTCTGTTCGTCGCTACGTCGCCGCCTGTGAGCTGTGGCAGCGCAGGAAGACCCCGTCTCTTCCCCCTAGTGGGCCCCTGCTACCACTCGCAGTTCCAACTGAGCCCTTTTCTCGAGTTGGTCTCGGCCTTCTTGGGCCATTTCCCACATCCACTTCAGGGAACAAATGGATTGCCGTAGCGACCGATTACGCCACCCGGTATGCCATAACCAGAGCTATCCCCACCAGCTGTGCCTCCGACGTTGCAGACTTTATTTTGCATGACGTCATCTTGCTTCATTGTGCTCCTCGTCAACTGCTCACCGATCGCGGTCGCTGCTTCCTTTCTAAAGTTGTTAATGACCTTCTGCGCTCATGCGCTATGCGCCACTTCACAACGGCCTACCATCCACAAACGAACGGTCTTACTGAGCGCCTTAATCGTACCCTGACCGATATGATGTCAATGTATGTTTCTGACCATCACCGTGACTGGCACATCTCTTTACCTTTCATAACATTCGCTTATAACTCCTCACGGCATGATACCGCCAGATACTCTCCCTTTTATCTACTCTTCGGCCGCGACCCTCTACTTCCCTTCGACACCTTACTGCCTCTTGACGATTCCTCATGCAGTTACGCTTCTGATGCCATCGCCCGCGCTGATGCCGCCCGTCATATTGCTCGAGACCGGCTTCGTGCGTCCCAGCATTCTCAAAAGCACCGTTACGATCTCCAGCACCGTGACGCCTACTACCCTCCTGGCTCCCTCGTACTACTCTGGCTCCCTGCTCGACGTGTAGGCATGTGCGAAAAACTTCTGCCCCGCTACGTGGGCCCTTACCAGGTCTTGCGGCAACTTACCGACGTGACATCATACGAGATTATCCTGTGAACCGCCACTCTCCTGCAAACCAACATCCAGAAGTCGTGCATGTCGCCCGTCTCAAACCTTATATCTCGCGCTCACCTGTGTAGTTTACGCACCGGGACAGTACTTCTTCCGCGGGGGTGTATTGTTACGGTACGCAGTGAAAGAGACGATGACGAAGTGCTGGGCTAGTGGAGAAAGACGACGCTGCAGCTACGTTTGGTTCTCCTGTGAGTGGGTCCCTGACGGTGAACTGTTGCGGCTACGACGTCCCATCGCCTCCTAACATCTCGACGTGCCTCGTAACAATATAAACATTGCGTTACAAACTGGGAAAAAATTAGCACCATCAGCGTCAATTCGCAGAGCCAGGAGAAACACTAGAAGACTAGGACCAACGCCTCCTCCACGATAACGACTCCAACACACAACACTACACACCCCAGCAAGACGTCCCTACGCTCGACACGAAGATGGCTCACTTAATAGGAGCTTAACCAAACAGCTCACCAATCGGAAGCACAATATGAAACTTCAGCGGAAAGTACGAGATCTTACCGCACAGATTGAGGAACATGGCAACCAGTTGTGCCGGCAAAACTGGACGCAAATAGGTGAAGGGTTGCGAGGACACCTTACTACCGGTCGTGCATGATAGCTGCTCAAACACCTTCTAGATCCCACCCAGAGTAAAATAATCAAACGTAACACTATCGCACGCCTAACTCACCAGTACAAAGATGACACGCAATAACTGTTGGCGCAACTAAAACATATATAATAACCCCGGGGCAGCCACAACGGCTACCACCCTATGCTGGCCAAAGTACTACTCAGCTAGGCGCGAAGGTCACGTTCGCCGAAGTACAAACAGCTCTCCAGACACTTCGCAACACCACACCAGGAGAAGACCGAGTCACCAACTCCATACTCCGCAATCTCGACGACAGATCCCTTCATACACTCACATACCTATTCAACCATCACTGGGAAGCCGGTACGCTCCCAAACGCATGGACGCATAGGAAGATAATTGTTATTCCGAAACCGAACAAGCCAATCATCCCTACGAACATGCGCCCTATATCGCTCACCTCTTGCATCGGGAAACTCTTTGAGAGAGAGAGAGAGAAATATTATTTATTGCACCCGTCAAAAGGTTGGTGAGGATCCGAGGCGAAGCTCTGTCCTAACCATGTCCTCCCCCTCAGCCGTCGACCTGGATCCCTTGGATCTGAGCAGCGGTCAGAGCAAGACGGCTGACTTCTCGTTGCCCTTTTTCGTCCTGCTTGAGAAGTAGTGCCACCCAGGACTCATCTGTTCTGTCAGGTTCTCCAAATCTTGGACACGTCCATATCATATGGATCATGTACGCTATGTCATCGCAACGTTTGCACCTGGGGTTAAAAACTTCCGGGTGCCACTTGCTGTAAAGCTGGGGGTTCGGGAATACTCCAGCCTGTAGCTTACGCCACATAACCTCCTCGCTTTTGGTGAGTTGCTTACACGCTTTTGGTAGTACTGATCTGCCTAATTTGTAATGATTTCGGATATCTTGGTAGGTGTTAAGGTCATCGTCGAACTGTAGGGGCTCCTCATCGCGCAAGGGGTACGGGGTTGCGCATAAGTCGTCTCTGGGATCCCGGAATGTAGCTAATCCTTGGGCCAGTACGTGCGCTTTCTCGTTCCCCCTCAACCCCTGGTGCGCCGGTGTCCAAATGACCGCGACCTGCTCTGCCGGTGGTGGACCACTGGCCAACACTCTAGCTGCTATGGCCGAAATGCGGCCCGCGTCAAAGTTTCTAATCGCTGATTTCGAGTCTGTAACTATAATTTTGACCTGTTGTTGTGTTAGAGCTAGCGTGATGGCCACCGCTTCCGCCTCCGTTGTGGTCGAATTTCGGGTGCTGCAGCAAAAAACCGAGCCCCCGTCTTCTCTAGTTGCTACTTTGAAGACTTCGTGTTAGCACGTCTTACAGCATACATGGGCGAAACCTCACAGTACCCCCATATTATGCTAGGCTTTCGACCTCGGCTCTCCGCTCAGGATGCCTCACTACAGATAACTACTGAAGTACTCGACACGAGCGCGCCAGCACATGCGAAGGCAATTCTAGCCATTGACCTCAAAAAAGTTTTCGATAACTTCAAACACATTGGCATTCTACAAGCACTGAAGAAACTTAATATAGGTGCCAAGGTACACGGATACATGAAGGCCTTTTTACAAAACCGAACAGCCACGCTGCACGTCGTCATCCACACACAACCCTGCACGCTGGGCAGCATAGGACATCGCAAGGCTCTGGCCTATCTCCCTTCCTATTTAATATAACGCTTATTCCCCTTGATCATACATAAATTACAAGCTATCCCCAACCTTCAGCACACGCTATATACTGACAACATTACTCTGTAGACAACACACCGGTCCGACGGACAAATCGAAAATACCCTTCAAATTGCAGCGGCCACCATAGCTACTATCACACAAGCCATCGGTCAAGAATGTTCTCCAGAGAAATCAGAGCTCTTATTCCTGCCGCTGAAAGGTGGGATCTACCACGCGAACATTGAGATACACATCCAAGGTAGAAGCGTCCCTCGTGTGAACATGCTACGTATACATGGTATGTACAGTCGACGTCACCCTTGTGTAAAGCACTCGGGCAGTGCCCATCCCGCAATAAAAACTGAAATTAAAAATAAGTCCACAATTTTCGGACGAAGTGCTCGTGCTCATCTTCTTCATAGGTCTGTGTGGATCTACTTCCGTACAAGCATTGCTTGTAAAAAGTAGAAACTGCGACGAGGTATCGAGTTTTATGCAGAGAAGTGCGCCGGTCGAGCGCTCTACACAAGGGTGACGTCGACTGTACCTGCAAACCGACGGGAAGAACAAGGAGACACTAAAAAGGCTGAAACAAACCCTTGTCGCGACCGCGCAACTAATACGAAGAGTCACGGGGAACGCGCACGGACTCTGAGAAGCTGATACTCTCCGCATAATCCACGTCTACAGCTTCAGGCCTCTACTTTCCTATCTCCAGCACACCTTGCCCATATCCACCCGTAATTTTCTCCCCTGTATGCACCCTCTGCGGGGCACCCAAAGCAGACTTTCATCATATCCTCTACATGTGCTCTGAGTTCCACCCACCCTGCAAGCAGACATAGAGCGATGGGAGATCGCGGTGTCCAGCTCGGACCCAGCTGAACAAAAGGAGCTGGTGGGCTGGGCTCTAAGAGTCGCTGAGAGCCACAAGCTCCCGCGGCCTCCCTACGCGATATCGAGCCAACCCATCGATACCGACAATAAGGTTCAAGAGGCTATAAACGTTTTCACCACCACCACCATAACCTACACAGTTAGTTGCATCCTCTATGCCACCGCTTATCTTAGACTTACCACTGGCGAAACTCAATGGCTAGACGCCATAATTCGGCAAGCGACAAGAAAGGCTCTGAATCTACTAGCGAACACAAGAAATGGGAAACTGCTTGCCTTGGGGCTGCACATACAATACGCACATTACGTAAAGCACACCTTCAAGCACAATACATAGGCCTTGCTGTCACACCCTCAAGTAGACAAATATTGCACAAACGTAACGTTAGGATCCCTGCCAACATTCCAAAACTAAGCACGCTTCCATCCCACATCAGGGAATATCTCTACTTCAAACCGCTATCTCGAAACACCCTTTGCGGGATCAAGGCCGCTGGACTGCATGGGCAAAAGCACTGCACAAGTGGTACGGGAACAGCCTAGATGCGGTATGTTTCCATGCAGCTGTAGGCGAACGGGGAGCTACGGCTGTAGTATACCAATGAAATACCGACCTCCTCAGTTTCGAACTGCCACCAGGCACCACAGCAGAGAAGGCTGAAGAGACCAGCATCGCCATGGTCCTGATAGGCACTAGTGCCAACTACATCATAAGCAACTCCAAAACCTCAATCTTAAATTACGCTAGAGGCCAAATGTCTGCTAGCTGCAACGCCCCCACTGCACCCGACGCGATGAGCTCATCTGGGTGCCTGCACACTCGGGAAATCCTGGCAACGAGGCTGCCGACTCCTTAGCCCGAGGGTCAAAACACCGGGCACAGGCGAAACTCGGGGGAGATTTCTCGAAGGAGCGCATGCATACCTTCACTGAGCTCACCGCACACTTCCGCGCCGAACGGCAACAATGCCCACCACCACACTCCTCCCTTACCACCAGAAAACAGCATCCCTGGCGACGATTGCAAACAAGGACCCTCCCCACTTCCTCCCTACTATCTAACTATCAATCAATCCTGCCAACCTGCCCTCTCTGCCAAGCCCCTAAAGCGACACTGACCCCATATCCTACTAACCTTCCCGGCGTCTCCTCCCCCTGGCAGATCGGTCCTTGTGTCAATAAATATTTTGTCCTCCGCTTCATGCCACCTATGGCAGTGAGAGTGGCCGGCTTCGAGCGGTGTTGAGAGAGGTCGACTTACAGCGCGCAGATCGGCAGCATGTCAAGCAACGAGCAACAGATTGATGAACTGTGAAGACAAAGCTTCACTCCCATCCCTCCTAACTCCCTAATTACCCAAACTGTAGCCGAGAGCCATTCCGACCTTCAAATAAAGGCTTCATTCATTCGATAACCTGCCATAAGGCATACTACAGAAAGTCATGTAACTCGTTTTTTACCTGAAACTGGGGTGTGCTTTTGCGTTTAGTGTTGTCCAGTAGCCATTTTGATAAATCCACCTCCTTCGTCGCCGACAGTCCTATTTCCTGGAAAGTCCGTGTCCATGACGCCCTAGTCTGCGCTCGTCCACAGCAGGTGGCGAACCGGGCACCTCTCCCGTCTTCTCTTCCCTTACTGTGCGCCTTAGTTATTGATTAGCAATCTATTACAAACTTATGCACGAATATAAAACACAGTGACCTACAGCTCTCAGCTAAATTAGGGCTAGAGTATGGGGATCGAATTGGTATTCTTTTATAATCCATTTCGAATTACATCTCCGTTATCATGTGAAGGAAGCTACAGGATTCATGCTTCACCTAAACATGTTACATGTAAGAAGGAATTTGAATTTGGTACCTTCAAAAGGCATTATTTCCTTACTACGTTTAAATCGCCATTTTTAAGCATTGCTCACTACGCCAAAAAAAAAAAGTGTTCTTTCCCTACTTTTTACAGGTTTAAGGAAAAGAACATGTGCCTACTATACCGTATCACTTAAAAAAAAATCATTGCCGACCCCACCACTACACTGCTAACGAGTTAAGAAAGCTCATTAGAGCTTAGATACCATTAGACAAAACTTGCTTTTTGTAAGTGCTTTCAATATCGCTTCCTTGTGCAAATATCATATTTTTGCTCCTCCTTTCAAATATGTACCAGCTGTGGGAATGCGCATATTTTAGTTTCATTTTTCATATTTTAAACATGGTGTTGCTCAGTATGTCACTTGTACACCTTTCCCTTTTTTTCAAGCAACTTTCTTTCTCCTCGTCACAAGGGTCTTCATCTGACATGTTTGTTTTCTTGGCCTCATGATCGTTTTTTATTTTCTTCTGTGACGTAGGCAACGCGTACCAATGACCATTGATATAAGGCTGCGAAAAATATCTGTTATTCTCTTCTTTCTTATTCAGATTTTGTGCGTTCATATATTTAACTGACTGTACGGGCCCGCACGCAAACAGCAATTAAGGAGGTCGGCTTTATACTTATAATTGTGTTTAAGACAGCAAATAAACTTATTCTATTGTATCTGAAAGCTGTATTTAAAGAAGTGTGGAAGGCAACTGGATCCACGGAAAGCCACAGCGGCCCAACATTCTAGCCACTGTGTGCGGCTTCGAGAGAGAACAATCGCTGTTCTTGTGAGCGCCAACGCAGCTCTAATAATCCTGAAAATAGCCTTTGAAGGTGAGTGGAATACAGGGACGCTCTGTGTCCGTTGCAAAGACGGAAATATGCCACCAAATGGTTCTTGTAGCAGAGATGTCCTTCCGTATTCTCCAAAAGGTAGAAATGCTTTGAAAAGGGGCTTGAGAGAACCTGTTTTGAAAAAATTTCAGGCGCACAGAACACCACTTTAGGTTAACCTTTAAGAGCATGACATGAGCGCTAAAGGCTCCGGGTCGCTCTCAGTTTGCATATCCTCTTTCGCGTACATGCACTTTCCATCACTCTTAATCACAAATCTCTTCATTTCTGCCTCTGCTTTCTCGCACACATCAATTAGCAAGCAGTCGCAATGCACGTTATGCGGGAAACTAATCTACAAAGAGTTCGAGTTAGTGTTTAACCAAGGCGATCCAAAGGTGGTGAGACCTGGATATAAATCGGGGCATTACAAATACCTCGATTTATCCCTCACATTGTGTGATAGCTTACACACGATTAGTGTCTGTCAAACAATAATAGCACATAGTTTAAGAAGAGTGATTCCAAGAACAAAAACGTGCCTGAACTTCTACGAGTATAAAAAGGGGAGCCCAATTTTCTGATATAAAAAGAAAGATTGTTATTACACTTGCTATCCCTTGAGGCTAGCCAGAGGAAAAGTGTGAAAGGGACGAAGCCCTAAAGGGGTTGAAACACCAAACGCTTCGTTTCTCTCCTGAATTTAAATCTCCCGCTAGGTTTACCATACTTCGATTGCCACGGTGAATTCACCTATTCAGGGTAATTGTTTTTTCATTTCTTAAAGTTGTTTTTATTCTAATTAGTTGAGTAAGCAATCACTAACCGTCACTACAAAGTTCAGTCAGTCAATCAATCAGTTTATTTTCAACAACAACGGTATCGAGGGTTCGCAAGATTGATTTGACGGGGTCCGCGGTCATATGTACATGGCAACAAAAGAAGCATATAAACATGACAGTAATACATGATCATACAGTTTCACACATCTCATGAATTACAAAATATTAGTGAATTCAAGAAAATTGGGTGAACATACTTCATCATTTGTTCTTTATAATTACTGAGCATCCGTGTAACTTCCGATTGTTGAAGTTGGGGACTGTAGCGCGTGCATGCTTTTCGAGGTAAATTTGCAATACTCGAAAAGAAATTGCTATTTCAATCCTAGCTCGTAACTATTGATTAGCATTGTTCTATAAATTTTGTCACATCGATTCAGTTCTATAAAGATATGGTTTCTGTGGCTACCATAAGGAACATTCACGATCATTCGAATTACATTGCCAGTGGTAATACTTAATACCTAGTTACATTAGTGGATATTTGACAGAAATAAAGATTAACACCGTAAAAGCTTGATGCTTTTCGATAAACTATATCTCAATTTAGAAAGGGCGGCGGCAAGCGTTACATTTTAGAGACGACGAAATCAGTATCCTCATTCCATTACATATGCCCTTAAAACAATACAACAATACACCATATGAACGTAAACTGAAGACATTTGATTTGTTTAGTACCAGTGTACCTTATATGTCTTCCTGGCGATTTTGGACATGAAAAGGACTACCTTTGTTGTATTAGTACTGATAAAAGAGCATTCGCTTTACATCATTGTGGTAATGTTAGGAAAGTACGACTCGCCTTTGATAATAAATGATATGGATTTCATTCGCTTAGCAGTAAAGTGGTACCATAAGCGTGCATCGCACATCTTACTGTATTTTCAATAGCTATAAAATAATTAACATATATGCAGAACAACAGCGGCCCCTAGGATACTGCCCTTGGGCATGCCAGTGTGAACTTCCTTAACATCTGCTGTGCAGTTATGTAAACAACATGTCGAGGTCACAGTATAGCAGAATATGAAATGCTATTGCAGCTGTGTATTTTTATTCAACCCTAGCTGTCTCATCGGCTTGTCTGTTAGGCACTGCACAGCTGTTCTCGACTCCGCGAGTTCAGTACCTCCCGCGGTAGCCACTGTCGATGCAGACGGAATGCAATTTCCAGTGTACTGTGCATTTTCAGTCAACTCATTTGCACGGTAAAGAATACCTCAGGGCGAAAATTACCGGACCTCCTAACTACGGCGCTCCTCATCGGCGTTGTCATCTTAAGACTGGCTGCGAAGCCCACCTTCACAGGTCGCACAGACATTATCTCTCGCAGTCATTGTAATACAATTTCTACATGCTTATACACTCACGGTCTACTATGTTGAATTATTTCGATATAAACTCTGCACCAACGGGCGAGTTGTAGTCCTCCTGGTGACTTGGCAGAATCCGGCTAGACGCTTTTCAGCAAAGCTCCTAAAACGAAGGCTTCCACAACGATTAGCGGCATCACGTACTCGGCTTACAAATCCAGCAAACTTTGCTGCACTACTTTTTCGGTGCTATATGAGACTCTCAAAATGGTATCTTCTTCCTTTCTGAAATGCCTCCAGGAAAGGCAAACTGCCGCGGATTTTATTTGGATGCAGGGTCTGCAATGCAGACTGCATCACGATCAAAAATCGGATTACAACAAAAATAACCGGCTGTTAACAAAAAAACGTAATTACACAAAAAGGTGCAGGCAGTCCCAACACGCTATTAATTCAGGCTGAAAAGAACACGTCTTCTTTCATGTGCCAGGTGACATAGTATTTGCCTCTTCCTCTCCCCTGAAGATCCTTCTCGCAATTGGCGCTCACCAGTATAGTCGAGACTTTCGAGTGGCCTGGAAAGTAGCATGACTCTTCAAATCTAGATGCATTCCGTACCTTTACAAAGTCATCCCATAATGTGTTTTTAGCCTGATGCAAGAACATGGCGCTTTCTCCGCGGTTACTAATTCCCCAAGTTATACGAGAGTGATCCTCTTTCTTTTGCGTTCCGCGCGTTCATTTGCTCAAATCGGAAATGGCTTCGGAATTACCGGCTGGGGATAGGCGTATAACATGGTGAACGTTCTCAAGAGCCTGGGATGGCGACCGGGATCCCCCATGCGCACCGCATTTTCCGTTGACTGCCATGGCACGGCGTCTGCCGCGGAAGGTGGCAAGAAGGTATTTACCGGCCGCTTCGCTGCTTGTAACCAGAAGACGGACGGCTCTCCATAATTATGTCAGCTATTCCCTGGCATCTATCGGAACTGGCGGTGAGAGATGACCGCTCGCGTTGCCGGCCGGATCGAGATGATTTCTTGTCTTCTTGCGAAACTCCGCTTAGACCACTCGGTCTCTCAGCCATAGCTATTTACACTTCCTATATTAGACTATAATCAGTAAGAGTTGTTTACCTCCTCACCCAGCCGGTGCTTGCTCCGAGAGAGAGAGAGAGAAAACTTTAATTGTTTAACGAAATAGCATGGCTGGTTTCCTCCGTCCAGGATACCATTGGCCTGGGCTGTCTTCCGGGCCCTGGTGAGCAGGCAGCGCTGCTCAGAGAGACCCGTGTGGGCCAGCCACATCAGCCACAAAGCAATTCTCGATAGCATATCGGAAACCAGGTGCGGGGAGAGAACGTACAATTACGTCCGGGACGTTCTCAGCATCCGGACAGCAACGATAAGTATCGGCGGTATCAGGACCAACGAAAGAGAAACTGCCGGGAAAGGAACCCCGCAGGGGTCTATCATCTCGCCCCTTCTCTTTAATCTGGCCAAGGTGCCAATAGCGAGGAAATTGGAAAGCATACCTGGAATTCGTCACGCACTCTACGCCGACGACATTACGGTGTGGACGGCGACAGGATCAGCGGGAGAAAAGGGAGACAAATTGCAAAGAGCCCTGGATGGCATTGAAGAAATTGCAAGATGAAACGGCAGGCAATTTGCTTGCTTCGACGCTCGATGGTTTGGTTTATAGTTTGTGGTGTTTAACATCCCAAAGCGACTCATGCTATGAGAGATGCCGCAGTGGAGGGCTCCAGAAATTTCGACCACCTGGGGGTCTTTCACGCGCACTGACATTGTACAGCACACGGGTGCCTTGCTTTTCGCCTCCATCGAAAAGCGGCCGCGAGGCCAGGATTCCATTCCGCGTCCTTGGGAGCAGTAGTCGAGCGCCGTAACCACAGCGCCACCCCAACGATGGGGGAGGGGGGCAACGTAATGAAGCAAAGGAATACCGAATCCCCCCCCTCTTTAAATGCTTGCATACAGCTGTCGAGGGCTGCTCTTTGGATGCCGTACGCGAGGTGCACATAAGCCTTGCAATGACTACTGCAAGACAGCTCACACACGCTAGGCGCAAGTGCCTTCCGACGAGCAGTAAGGTGAAAGGGCCTCCATTGTACAGTTCCTGGTCCTGGAAGTCAGCCTGCTTGGAGGACTTTGTTCCGCGTTGAGTACCTTTCTTTGCAGGCAGGGTTGGTCTCCTGTTCTCTGAGGCGGACTGGTTCCACTAGACTCCGCAGCTTACTGGGACGCACGCCGCATGCAGGAGCGCGGACAGTGGCAGCAAGTCTGGGCGGCTTCACTCGATATCAGAATATCTCTGCAGTTGACCAAAAGCTTTAACAAATTTCGCAGAAGGACCATTTTAATAATGCGGGCCGATGCGAGTGCCAAAAAATATTATCGGCATCGCACACCATAGACGACGCTACGGATCTTAGGCGGAAGTAATATTACCAATCACTCCATCGTATGATTCCCGGCACACATGGACAGCTTAGGGGGCGGCCTGCGGAATCTCAATGAGATCGCACACGAGGCAGCGCGAGGACGCATCGACCGCGTCCCTCCGGTTTCCCCTGCTACTCCACATATCGAGTACAGAGATCAATTATTCACGTACAACGAGCTCACTAAGTACTTTTATCTAGGCAGACGAGCATTTCCCCTCCCGGATAAGAAATTAACCCGCAGCCAATCAGTCACGTTACGCTTGCTCCAAACGAACTCATACCCCAACCCCTGGCGCATGAAGCACATCGACCCAGACTACAACGGACAACATGTGTGTGAACGGTGCAGTGACCGTGTAAACTTAAACCATATGCTGTGTGGTTGTGCATCGAGCGATGCCTACGCCAAGAACAAGGAACGTTGGGACAAAGTGTTAAAAATTGCTTCACTACATGATCAGCTTCAGGCTGTCCAGGAGGCCCGCGCGGCTGCGGAGAGCTTCGGGCTCTCTGTGCTGACGTGGGAGCTTCCCTCTACACCTGGCGCCTAGCCGAGTGTCCTCCAGGACTGTTACTGTGGGAAATAAAGTTTTACCAAACCAAAATCATTCCGTTCGACTGGAGAAGCTAGCATTGCTTCGATATTTATGTCTGTTCTGTGATTTTTGAAACCAGCCTCAAGACTTCTTCAATATGCTGATGACACCGCAGGTATACATTGCTTAAGCTTCAACTCACAAAGTAAACATTGGCAGTCTAGTCCGTGCTACACCTAGATTACTGCACTGCAGGAATGCATTCGTGCTGACCTGTGTTATGTTGGCTCGAGTGAAAAAACTTAGTTTCAATCACAGCGAGTAGCGGCAAGTGATAACTGAAGTAACACACATAGTTCGTTCTGGTGCTCTTGCTCCTCTTCTGTCCTCTGAGTCTGACGCTTCCTTGGGCGATCGAGCTCTAATAGCGTTCTTGCTTGTCGCTTCCATAGGCGATCGCCCGCAGCATTCGAGGAAGATATCGCCGATGGCGACTTATCAGTGGTCATAGTTTCTTAGCAACAAAAGTGCCAATCGACGAGTGGAATATCGAGACTGAAAGAATTTTCGATCGCGTAGTAGCACCGGATTAGCTGAGCGGAGAGCTGAGTATGGACATTTGGTTCGATCTCTCTGCGCCAATATTTGACACCTAGCACGCGTGCTACACGCCTACGGAAGTAGCAACCGGTTTGCAACAAGTGGAGGCGACCACGCCTACTCTTCTCTTGCCTTAAAGCGTATTTAGCACCCCCTGCCCCTTTCCTTCATAGCTTGAATGCCTTTTCAGCTCTATCCTCTATTCTTTATATCAAGGCTTGCCATTTTCTGAGTCAGCTCTGGAGGCGAACCATTGCCAGGAACAAAAAACTGCATTCCCTTTTCGGCGCCAGCCATGAAGCTGGTGCTGACTTCGGCGCCACGTGGAAGCCCCGGAGTCATCCCGCCTTCATCATGTCTTTATTGGCGCTAGTAAATTAAAAATACTGTTCACATTGAGTACTTCTTTACTGGATGTAATATTGTCAGGCATGTGCACAGAAGAGGACAAGGAAGTGTGAAAAAGATGCTCTCCAGAATAGAGGTTTAGGAAGAGGAAGCTCAATATCTGTTGGTTAGAGCACCAGGCTAAAGGGAAAAGTCTGCCGAAGACCCTCTCGGTATTGAACTTAAAAGTGCACTTGACCTACTGATACCGGCACTTCAAAAAACCTATCGAAAGAGCTAATGCCCGCCGAGCGCCCCATGTGGAGTTTCATCACTGCTCATTTCCTCGATGCGCGTCACGCGTCCGTGTGGCGATTCCCGCGAGGCATACTTCCAATCCGCCGACGAGCATTCGTGTCAAGACTATCGGGCCAAATCGACACCTGCCCATTCTGTGGAATACGAGAGACCGCGGAGCACATTTTTTATGATTTCATCCTGCCAACCGCGCTCCTCGATCGACTGAGAGATTTGTTCAAGCTCCCAGGCATCCCGTACTGCATGTTGAGGTACCTCAATTCGCTGCCCAGTGAAGCGCGGAAACAATTCGTCTTGGCACTCGCAGAAATCAACTACCAAATATGGGTAGCGAGATGCCGCGCTGCCTTCAGCCCCAAGACGCCGTGTCTCCTCGAAGTGAAGAATAAGATCAGAAAGGAGCTTTGGTTCCACCTTCAGCAAGAAGTGCGGCACCTTGGCGCAAAGAAATTTTATGAAAATTGGGGACACCCAATGATCATATTCAAGGAAGAAAATCGAAGAATAGAAGTCTCCTATTAGGTGTCTTGCTCGCATCAGGCTTCTATCAGCCAGGGCGTTGCGTGGGCGGTGCATTCGCACTGCGAACCCATCCAGGCGGAGCGAATCAAGATTGCATGAGCCCCTTGGCTGGGATAACGCCCGCTCCCCGAAACAAAAAACTCCCCCCCCCCTCCTGTTGTGCGGGGGAGGGGGGCTTGTCCGGGGTTCCCGTAGGATGATGATGGTTGTTGGTTGAGGTTTGTATCCTCACTGGAGGGCTGCACCCAGTGCACCCTCCCCTCCATCTGAAAAGGCAAGGTGCAGAATCACTCTTTAAATAAATCCTAACAGTGTGGTGGCAGGTGCTGCAATGATAACCACGGATTCTTCTCTACCTCGTTCGAGCCGACGACTCGCTGGGCTTCCCCCTTTGACCGCCACAATGTTCCAAGATGGCGACGCACGGCAGCCAGGCCCAGTGGCATCCGTATGCAGCATTACCGTGAGCCGCGGATCTTTGCTGGCAAAGCTGGCGAAAACGTTGTCGGGTGGCTCACCAGTTACCAGCAGGTGAGCAAGTACAATCGCTGGGATACCACAGTAAAGCTAGCAAATATTTTTTTTTTTACCGCCACAGCCCTGACATAGTTTCAGAACCATGAAGCGTCCCTAACGAGCTGGGATCGTTTAGAAGAGGAGATTCGAAATTGTTTCGGGGATACCACGGCAAAACGAAAATGCGCTGAGCAGACTTTATTCCAACGAGCCCAAGTGCCTGACAAAACATGCACAATGTACATTGAAGAGGTCGTAAAACTCTGCAAAGCGGTGAATCCGAGCATGTCTGACGAAGACAGAGTTGGCCACCTCTTAAAGGCATCGCGGTGGACGTATATTTTTTTATTACAAAAAAAAACTTAGATTCTCCCACTGCCGTGATCAAGCGCTGTCGTACGTTCGAAGCTTTAAAGCTGCGTCGCATAACCCCAAAACTCGGCCGTCTGCCTAACGTGACCACTTTTGCAAGCGCGGATTCTCACGAGAATTCACATGAGCCTCCGCATTTGGGCGACATGATTCGCCAAATTGTCCGTGATGAACTCTCCCGCCATTAAGATGTTGTGAACCGCAGTGCAATCCCCTATGATAGCTGCTCCCTGCAGGCAGCTCCCATCCAGCGCTCTTCTTGGGGTTCTACCGCTTCTACTCCCGTCCGTGACCACTGAAACGACTTATACGGTCCTGCTCCCCTAGCTCGTTCCCACTACAGGGCGCCACCTCCTCCACAACGACCCCAGCGGCTGGACTTTGCTGATCGCTTCGATCCTGTTTTGGAGGACTATTATTTGGACCGTGCTCGTGAACTACCAGTATGTTACCGCTGTGGTATGCTTGGCGACATATCCAGATTCTGCCACCATCGGAACCCGGCACCACGCTACCAGCGCCAATGGTCAAATAGCCGTTCTGCTGTGAGTCCAAAAGTCCGTGACCCGACCTATCCCCCTCCTTCGGGCCCCTACCGCTACTCACCACCACGCAACGACTCACCAGTTTCTGATCGCAGCCTCACTCCTCCTGCCCGCCGCTCCCGACAATCGCCTTCTCCCCGCCGTTCTTCTCCGCCACCGGGAAACTAGCGTGTGCGGCCGATGGAGCTGCGGTCGCCAGGCCATCGATATTGCCAATTTCTCTACCGGTCGTTATGCTGAAGAACCGCTTGGAAGCGTTAGTGGATGGTGTTTGTGCTATGGCCTTAGTGGATACGGGTGCTAGTTTCCGTGATGAGCTTAGATTTTAAGAACCGTCTTGGCCGCAAAATTATGTTTGTTTGAGATAGAACTGTCATATTTTGAGGTGTAGGGGAAAATTGTTGGTTCCGCTTGGTATTTGTTATGTAAATGTAGCGATCGCTGGACACGAGCTCAGAACTGAATTTACGGTGCTCCCTCGCTCTACGCACGACGGGATTCTAGGAGTTGACTTTTTACAGCAGTGTGGCGCAACCCTCGACTTCAACAGTGGCGAGATAAATAAGACCCAGCCTTCGATCGGCCCTCATAATGAATCGCCGAGGGCTGTCCAAGTATTTTCTGTCATCGAGAATACCGTCTTTCCGGCGATGTCCGCCGTCTTCGTCCCAGTTGTGTCCTCGGGTGCGGTTCCCAATGCCTTCGACGCTCTGGTGGAACCCGTTTCCGTTTCCGGTGCCAAAACGAGTGTGTTGGTGCCCGGCAGTGTTGTTCGAATGAACGAGGGCCATGCCACGCTTTGGACTGTCAACCATTCCGACGAACCTGCCGTATTGCCGCGTGGTTTGAAATACGCCGACTGCAAAGAACGCCTTTCTATGCATATCGCCGCGTTCAGTGACGGCGTTGCACGTTTAAATAGACGTCCCGATCATGCCGATTCCCAGTTTCCGTCCATGATAAACGAATCGTTATCCAGCAACGACCCCCGAATATTGATGGAGGTTCTTATGAAACATGTGGACGTGTTCGACTTTGGTCGAGATCCGCCGCCACCGATTCCGCCTTCCCGCACCCACCACATAATCGACACTGAATTTGCACACCCGATTAGACAGACGCCATACCGTGTCTCAAATTTAGAACGTAAGATAATTGATGAAAAGGTCCGTGATATGATGCAAAGAGTAATCATTCATGAATCATCTAATTCATGGGCCACCTGTGTGATTCTCGTGATAAAGAAAGATGGCACCTGGCGATTTTGTGTCGACTATCGCCGCTTCAATACTGTCACAAAGAAGAATGTTTACCCGCTCCGACGTTTTGATGATGCCATTGACTGCCTCCATTCAGCTTCCTACTTTTCAACTATTTATTTAGGGTTCGGATACTGGCAGATACCGATGCATCCGAAAAACAAAGAGAAGACAGCATTCGTCACCCCCGATTGGTTATATGAATTTAATGTGATGCCTTTCGGCCTATGCAACGCTCTGGATACCTTTTAAAGATGTATGGACATTTTTTTGCGTGACCTGAAGGAGAAAATTTGCATGTGTTACCTAGATGATCTGGTGATTTTCGGGAAGACCTTCGCCGAGCATAACAGCCGTTTAGCTGTGGTCCTTAACTGCATGGAGAAAGCGGGTCTCGTGCTGAACTCTAAGAAGTGTCGCTTCGGTGAACGCCAGATTGTTGTGCTTGGGCATTTGGTTGACAAAGACGGTGTTAGGCCTCACCCACTGAAGATTGAAGCTGTCAGCTGCGTCAAAGAGCCCAAGTCTGTGAAAGAACTCAGGAGCTTCCTGGGACTTAGCTCTTACTTTCGACACTTCATCCCTAAGTTTGCTGACGTAGCCTACCCCCTCACAAGCCTCTTGTAGAAAAATATTCCTTTCAAATGGACTCCTGAATGTGATTCTGCGTTTCGCCAGCTCACGTTTCTTCTTACCTCGTGGCCCATACTGCTTCATTTCAGCCCGACAACTCCCACTGAATTCCACACTAACGCAAGTGGCATCGGCGTGGGTGCTGTGCTCATACAACGGCATGACGGAAACCAACACGTTGCCGCTTACGCAAGTCCCATCCTTAGCAAGTCTAACGCAAGTATACCGTGACGGAGCAAGAGTGCCTTGCCATCGTTTTTGGCGTACAGCTGTTTCGCTCGTAACTTTATGGAAGTTCCTTTACAGTCATCACCGATCATCATTCGCTTTGCTGGCTGGTGAATCTACGCGACCTCTGCGGTCGGTTGGCTCGCTGGGCATTACGCCTTCAGGAGTTCAACTTTACAGTGTCGTACAAAAGTGGCCGCTAACACGCTAACTGCCTCTCGCGGCTGCCTCTCGAAACTACCCTCTGCGATGATCACTTTGCGACTTTCTTGCCGCCGTTTCCCTACAATTTCCAGCTCTTGCCACCTTCCAGCGAGAACAACGAAAAGATCAAGACTTGGTATCTCGTTTTTAAAAAGCTCGCAATCCGACATCTGCGAATCCTTTTTCCATTCGCGATGGTTTGCTGTATCAAAAACAATTACTCGTCTGGCGGCTAGTCGTCCAGCTAGCCTCTACTCCTCTGTTCTACACTCTGTGCTCGATGACGTTACAGCTGGACACTTGGGGTTTGCCAGGACTCTTGTCCGCATTAAGGAACATTTCTACTGGCCAAATATGCTTCGAACGACTCAGCGTTACGTGAACTCCTGCGTGCAATGCCAACGGTTTAAACTCACCACGACTTCTCCGCCGGGCCACTTACATCCGGTGACACCACCGACCACACCATATGAGCAAGTGGGTGTTGACCTCATAGGCCCGTTTCTCCGCTTGTCCAAAGGCAATCGCTGGGTCATCGTGTGCGTTGATCATCTCACGCATTACTGTGAAACTGCCGCCATCCCTTCCGCTACCGCCGCTGACGTCGCCTTCTTTCTTCTTTACGCTGTCGCCCTCCGTCATGGGCCTCCTCGTGTTATCATCAGTGACCGAGGTCGCCAGTTTACGGCAGGTGTTGGGGAGCAGCTTCTGTGCTATTATACTTGCCAGTTGCGTCACTCTACGCCGTACCATCCCCAGACAAATGGCCTCGTTGAACGTACAAACCGGACTCTGACGAACATGCTTGCGATGTATGTTGACTCGCAGCACAAGAACTGGGATGACGTGCTTCCATTCATTGCTTACGCCTATAACACTCCGAAGCATGAGACAACTGATTATAGTCCATTTTTCCTCCTCTGCGCCCGTTCGATACCATTTTGCCGTTCTCACTCTACACCGAGCCTTCTGTTTAGAGCACCCTCTGCAGCGCTGAAGAGGCTCGTCGGGTCGCCCGATTACGCACTCTGGCCTCGCAGGACCGCTCTAAGCAGCGCTACGATCGTCAGCATCAGGATGTCTTCTACCTTCCCGGCGACTTAGTGTGGCTCTGGACACCTCTCCGCAAGCCTGGTTTGTCCCAGAGGTTATTGCCGCACTACACAGACCTATGTATTGTGCTCAAACGCATCAATGTTCCCAAGGTCGCCCCTCTCGGAAAACACAAATAGTCCATGTCGCAAGAGTGAAGCGCTGCCACTTTCAGGTCTCCCACTGACAGCCCAGGGGCTTCGTCTGCGAAGGCGAAAATGTCAGGCATGCGCACAGAAGAGGACAAGGAAGTGTGAAAACGAGGCTCTCCAAAATAGAGGTTGAGGAAAAGGAAGCTCACCATCTGTAGGTGTGCGCACCAGGCTAAGGTGCAGAATCACTCTCTAAATAAACCTTAACAATACTGAAGTTACGGTTACTTCTACAACACACGGGAATTTCTGAAACTGCTCTTATAGGCACCAGCCCATTTAGAGATGTCCACCTGCCTTTGTGTAGGGAACCGTGACGGAAAATGTAAGCGAAAATTATAGGTGTTAAATGCTTTCCTAGGATGCAGGAACAGCGTTACCGGCCCGCTACTGTTTACACCCTCCAACGAGAATGGGAGGCCTCGGTCTGCCTTGAATCCCGACGGTGGATCGAAGGCTTGCGCTGAAGCTGGGGGAGAGGCCAGTAACAGGTGCGCCTTACCCTGGTCGGTCCTTCATCACTTATTCGTTGAGTATAGCGCGGCGCTTCTTTCACCTGGGCGTCACCTCGACCCGCTTGCAGAAGACCTCTGACTTGTTACCGCACGGCAGCCTAGAATAAATCAACGCTCGATGCGACCTTCCATACCTACGTATCAGCTTCCTGTTCCAGGCTTTCGGCTGACAAACAGAAGGAGACCGCTGTCTCGAAATGGTGAGATTGGGCAGTACAGCAACTTCCCAATGAAGTGCGAGATTTCGATTCGCACAGGCGTTGAAGCGTCCTCCTCATGCGACAGCGCATTGCCAGATGATTTGTAGCGCCCAACGATCAGTGTGTTAACTGTGGTGCCCCCGTCTTTTTCGAAAGTGTCGTTGCGAACAAGATGCGGCGGCTTGCACATAGAATGTTCAACGTTCACGTGAGCCCTGCAGCCAGCCGCCGCCGCACCTTTGAACACTCCACGCTTACTGTTGTTCTGTTTGTGCTGTGGTGTCGCTGAGACACGCAGCACTCCCGTCCTCGCAATGTACCCAACCTTTCAGAATCTGCAACTCGTCATCTGTCTGACTAGCTAGAAAGAGATGGCGAGGAGCGGTTTCTGCGATGCTTGCACACGCGCTTCTTTTTTATACAAGGAGTCAGACTGGAGACGCCAGTCACACGTTATTGATCTCTGTGTCTAATAGAATGCACTTCAATTGTTTCGTGTAGGGCACAGAGTAATTACCCTGTCACTTGTGGCGTGTTATGTTATGTGCAAAGTATCCATTTTTAATAGAGAGACACTTGGTCCGAATTATCTCCCCCCCCCCCCCTCTGTTACTGTGTGACAATCCCAGACCTACTCGCTGTTTATCGGACTAATCAAGTGGCATCCTTTAATTCTTTACTGTCCCTCTTGATGGTAGATAATACTGCCACATTTCTAACCGCTGTTGTGGCGCCGGCACAAGTCCACACTGCATTGGTTCATTTATGGCAAATCCTTAACTAAGCCCATGGCCAGTGTCTATTCTTCTTCCCGCTGATTCGTTTCTACATTGCTGGCGCCTGAGAAAACCTATCATGGCTGCTGCGATTCTTTCTCAGTTACAAGATATATTGAAGTTAAATTTGCCATGTCTTTCTTATGTTCGTTAAAATAAATTATCTTTGCAAAGTCATTCAGCAAGGCATTTTAGAGGTAACAAACTGGCTGGGACACAATCGAATAATTCCAACTAGACCAAAAATTAGCCTATCCGCTTCAACAGTTTTTGCCATCAAATTATTTTAATTCAGTCTATTTTGCTACATAATTTGTATTGGGTTCCTTGTAAATGTCCTCTGTCAGTCAGTCCGCGTGGTCAACAGCTATCTGACATGAAATGAGACGAGATCATAACTAAGTTGTTTTAATTGTTCAACGAAAACAACAGTCTCTAACTCCGACCTTAGATAGTATATGCGTTGTCCTTTTACCCTGCGTGACTGTGGTTATGATAATTAACTGCCCTAGCAGTGCTGCATCGTTGTGCCCTACACTGTTTTATGGTCATTCTGCTTTTTTTTTTCTAGTGATCTTTTGTCGTTCTGGTTTTGTCCGTGTGCTGTTTTGTTGCTGTGATGTTTTTTCTGGTACGCGGTTTGGTCGCGTGCTGTTTTTATGAGTGCTGGTTGGTCGTCACGAACATTTTCCATGTGCTGCTTGGTTATTGCGCTGCTTTTATTTTCTCTTTTAACTTGCGCAGTTCTTTTGTGCCCTCCCTCCCCCCGTAACATAAGGGTAGGGTGGCTGAATCAGCACCCAATGATCCCGAAGCCGATTCTCTCCTAACTCTCTATCTCAAAGCATCAGTTTTAGATCGCCAGCAGGAACCTCGTTCTGATTCTAACATGACCGTGGTTGGACAGAGCCAGAGCTCCTGCTGCCGCCGTGTCAGCTGCGTCCAGATTTGCCGGAGTCACCCTAGTGGAGGGACACGTGGAAAGAAAAGACAGCAGCGCCTACAGCAGCTGATGTGCATAGTTGTGTCCTATCGGAGGACACGCTAAAATAAAAAGCAGCTGGCCACTAAGTTTTCAAACCGTGTCACGAATATCAGCAAAAGTTTAAGCGGATGTATGTTCTCGATGTCATTAGCGTTACAGTGAGGGGACCGGTTGTTCTTTTTTTTTGTTTCGCATAATCCATAGCTAACTGCTCCTGACTGAAAATTTCCATCAATAAATGCAAAATACGCAAAAGTCAATGACCTCCAGCGCCGCCGGATGAGGCTGGAAATTGAAATAAAAGCACCGATGAAGGCCCTCTGGATCAGTTAAAGACCCAAGAGAATAGCATTCCCAACGTTCATCGCGTCGACATAGGCAATGAAAGTTCTTCTAGTAGCCACCATTGCACTGATTGTTCTGCAGAATGCATTTTCAGGTGAGTGCTTTGCACAGAGACATTCTGCTGGTCTAGGACGACTGAAAGGATATCAGCCACTGAAAGTATTCAGCGGCGCAGGGGCATCCTTTTACCCTCCCCGAAACTTGGAAAGGTTTGCAATAGCGTTCGACAGAACCGGTTTTAATTTTTTTTAGATATCGAGCGGAACGCCGAACGAGATTTCTTTTACCATAAAAAATAATTTCTTCTCGAACTTTTAACTCTGAGGACCTGGATGGGCAAGACCAGACACAATTTTCTTTCAATGATCTCTTTAATATTTTCCGAAGTAACTCAGATACAGAAACCATCTCGCCAATTTTGACTGTTTGGGCCCTCTGCCGATTTGTTGACTTCCGTTACAACTAACGAATGATGATTTCTTAACGATGATAGGCGCCGCATGTCGCTTGAGTTTCTGTGGCATGAGCTCCATGGTGCTGTCGCCTTAGTGCGCAGAAATGAGGCATGAAATCCCGAGAAGTCGATGCAAAATATACTCCTCATTACATGACAGTTATTTCAGCCTAAGTGATGCTTTTGGGATGGCTTTATATGGAAATAATATATATTCTGTAATTTGCATTTTTATTCTGTAAAATTTGTCATCATCGTCATCATCATCAGCCGGAATATATCTACTGCGGGGCGAAGGCATCTCCCATTTTCCTCCAATTAACCCGATCCTGTGCTAGCGGCATTCACTTGACCGCTGCGAATTTCTTAATTTCACTGACGCAATAGCGAGCTGCTTTGTTAAGAAGCATGTACCAACTGACCCAGCTACTTTCCGGGATATATAAAATGTGCCAATATTTAAGCCTCTATGTAACCCAGAAATGTGAATATGGTGCACTCGACCCATAGGCGCACCTCTCGCAGCATTCGTGCTGCATGCCGGCATATTCTGAGGCATCCAAATCGCTGTGAGTGTAGCGACCCACGACGCTCGCGCGCGCGTATATGTGCACCGAGCGCCACCTCCTGTCCTGCTTCAAAAAGGAGAGCACATTGGGCGGAGTTTCATGTGCTGCCCAGTAGAGGCATCAAGTTCCAGTGCCAGGGGCCACGAAGTGCCATTCGGGAGGTGCCGCGTTTGAACGCTGGCATCGGAGAGTACCCACGATTTCAATGGGTACAAGATTTCGCTCGGCTTGGTGATTTGCTCTTCTGGAATACAATGCTCGGGAAAAGAATCATACATCAAAATTGCCAATGCAACGGAGGTAACCAAATTCGAAGCTCCTACCATGACAGTTGGTCTCGTCATGTCGCACCAAGTGACATGTCTGTGTCAAGTATTGTTGGCTGCAACCTGGAAGCATATCTTGTGATTTTTCCTTCGCACAACATATAATGTCAGATGTTCTATAAAACGGAGACATTTCCGCTATTGAATTAAATCACCTCATCTCCTGAATGTTCGCTATAAAACATGACCAGAATATTTAAGATCGGCCCAAGACAACCTCGGGTAGTCGCAAAATTGTAGCCCTTCATAGCCTCAGGCGCTGTGTGAGCCATAAACTCGAAAAAAAGGAAGCCTTGAAATGAACAATGTTCATTGCGTGGCTAAGTAGCAAAATCATTTTCTTTCGACGCTCTCCATTTAGTGCGATAGGATGAAATTTTCAACCTACTATTTTCCTGCAAACCAAACCAACTCAGCCAACAAATGCATTACTATTATTAATTCCAGGTAGTCAAAAAATTGCAGTCCTCCGACACACTGTCAAAGCCTGAGGCCATTTGTAACCCATAAATACGAAAAAGCAAACCTCGAAACCAACGGCATTGTTTGCTTGGAAAGAATTTTTTTTTTTCGATGCTCTGCATTTAGATTCATAGGAAGCAATAATGAACCTAGTTCTTCCCTGCAAACCTAACCAACAAAACCAACAAATGTGCACCCGCCGTCTTGGCGTATCTTTCACTTATATTTCACTTATGCTGCCTACTGCACGCTTACCTTCACGCCGGGCGCTCGCTGCGTCACGGAGTGTCTCTGGTTCACGATTTCGAGCGGCGGCTAATTCCGCACCTATCGTGTGACCGAGCTTGGTATTTCCGACAGCACTGAGACCGCTGTCCAGTAAATCGCATCTGCTGTGGTCAACGCCTTATCGGTGATCTCGCTGATGGTATCGTTTGCAATCGCTGTTACTGAATCACCAGCTGTTGCAACTTGTTTTTTATTTGCGATTACGACTAGGATCTCTGGAATGTATATTGCTTCCGCTCCAGTCAACGCGTTAGATCCGGCCTCGCCCCACACTGCAGCTATGGGTTCTACGATCGTTTTTTCTGCGATTGTCGCATCTCTCGCTTCCTGCTGTGTGTATGGGAGCATATCGGGCTCTATATTTGCTACCTCGACAATCTGAACGCAAGCGGGCATCACTACTTCTAGAGCTTGCATTGTGCTCTTCGCGTCGTATGACACTGCGACAGGCATTGTTTCACGCACGCCGACTGACTCACTCGATGCTGCGAAAAATCGTCTCCGCCAACTCATTTCTCGCGGTAGCGTGCAAAGGCGCAGCTGTTTCGTCGCCAAACCCGCTGCTTAGAAGCACTGTTCCCGGCCGCTCTTTCAAAGCGTTCGAGTTAGTTTATTCTGCTTTAATACCTGTTTTGATTAGCTGTCCACAAGGCACTTGTTTTATGCGAAGCATATTCCTAGAGGTAAACCACAGCCCTTCGTGACGGTTACACGCCGTGCAAAGAATGTGGAATGCTACGTCACACCACGTGATACGCTGACGTCACGACAGAGGAGAGATGGGGGACCGGCTCGCGCCGTCGGCTGCGGTTGTACGCCTTGTGGACCACGTGGTATGGTGACGTCACACCACGTGATACGCTGACGTCACGACAGAGGAGAGACGGGGGTCCAGCTCGCGCCGTCGGCTGCGGTTGCACGCCGTGTGGACCACGCGATCTGGTGACGTCACACCCCGGGATACTCTGACGTCACGACAGAGGAGAGACGCCTGGGAGACCCTGCTGCGAAGCGAGGACCCCGCTCAGCAGCAGCAAGCCATCCGCCTGGCGGCTGAGGCCGTGAAGCAACAATGTATATTCACCAGACCTTAGTTCGCGAGGCTCCTGAGTAAGGCTCCATCAGGCCTGCGTGCCGGGGAGTCCGAAACGGAGCTTCTTCTCGGTGGAAATAAAGGTTTTTCAACAACAACAACGGAGGACCGGCTCGCGCCGTCGGCTGCGGTTGCACGCCGTGCGGACCACGTGTAACAAAGGAAAGAAAGGTTTAGCCCAGTGTAACCATGGAAAGCCGAGTTTAGCAATCAATATGCTTCGCCTCTGACCAGGCTTAACCAAGCTAAGCCTCAGCCATTTTTATTTCTAATATTCTAGCTCCAGCTTGAGCCTTTCGGACGTCTGCCTTTGCGCTTTTTGAGCATAGAGCTCGTGCTTACTCAATTCTGCCTCAATCTTTGATTTCCAGCTCAGCTGCTGCCTCCATCTTTCTCATTTCTACTTTGGTTTTTCTTTTCATTTTGGATTTATCAGCTCTGAGCCTCTCTTACAGCCTCCGTTTCTCGAATTTTCACTAGATCTTTAGTTTTCATGTATGCTATTTACTACACACCGACACCACGCACCTCTCGCTTCAAATGCGTGAGCACACTAACGGACGCAAGAAATCCCGTTCACCTGAGGAACGGCTGTGCTCTCCTCGCCGCGTGCGCTGACATGTTAAAGATCCCCAGGTGGTCGAAATTACTCCGTAGCCCTCCACCTCCATTTTAAAGATCCCCAGGTGGACGGATACGGAGTAATTTTGACCACCTGGAGATTTTAACATAACTGCGCACGTTAAAGATCCCCAGGTGGTCGAAATTACTCCGTAGCCCTCCACTACAGCTCCTCTCTCTCTATTTCCACTTCCACTCCCACCTTCCTAACTTCCCTTACGGCGCAGTTAAGGAGTACACAGAAACCAAGTGAGACAGTTACCGGCCCTTTCCCTTCCTATAAATCAATCAGTTGATCCCCGCTGTGGGGCTCTTCCGCTCATTGCTGCCTCTGACTGCCACCTATTGGGTCACTGAGTCCTTGCACGCGTCGATGTAATTCCTGCCCCGAACAGCCTAGAAATCTCGGCACCTTAGCAACGGTTCCTGCTTCCTTCTCCCGTCGGTTCTCACTGTGGGGAACTTCAGATCGTTGCTGCCTCTGGATGTCACCTCTGGGGGTCTCTGGGTCTTTGCACACGTCGATGAGTCTCCTGCACCGAACGCCCATAAGATCTCGGAACCTCAGCAACGGTTGATGCTTCCTTCTCACGTCGCTCCTTGCTGTGGGGCACTTCCACTCGTCGTGCACCTCTGACCGTCAGCTATTGGGGTCCCTAGGTCCTTGCACGCGGTCATGCTCTCCCACCTTGGACTGCCCGACGAACTCGGTGAGGGCAGATAACGTTGCGACGGCTCAAGTAACACGAAGTGCTTACGGAGTGCTTCGGCTGTCAAATCATACTGTCGACTCTGCGAGTAAAATCAGGTTCGTCGCATTTTTTTCTTCTCCCGCACCTTTCCAAAGTGCTATTCCATTTGGCGGGTGAGGTGTAGTTCACACACAGTGAGACGAAGGACTACGAACGTGCAGTAACAACACGAACCTTCACTTTATGTAACAAAAACACGCAGTACAGAAAATGTTATTGACAAAGAACAGACAAGCGACGTCACTTGACACACACTGCTCCATGAGCTAGCGTGCTACCTGAAACTTCCGTTCGTAGCTATTATTATGGTTTATAAGCTGGGGCCTGCTTGCTACCGCAACCATAGCTTCATCGAGAACCAGAACCAGCGATCGCAGCGCAGCGCGCTTTCAAATAACTACCGTCGGAAGTTGGAGACGGAGAGAGAGCGGGCAAATAGCACAGCGTCCTCAAACCTGTACTTCTCCACTCCGGCTCAATAGAGAAGCCTAAAAATTTTCAAAGTCACGGGTTGCACGCGTGGCCTTCCTAAGGACACGAAGTTAGGAGGACCGGGTGCATGCGGTGCGATGCATGTGTGGGCCAGCGTGTCTTTTCGCCCATGTCGATGAGGGCGCGGAGGCGCAGCGCGTTTGCCGGGATTGTGCAATCCACCGCGCCTAGGTCTGGAAAGCGCTCGGTCCTTCCATCTGCGTCGCTTTGTAAGGTGAGCGCGTCGAAATACTGGAAAGCAGATCACCGCGGCCTTACACTCAGGTAGACAAAAATTGCATTCGAACACCCCGCTGCCCTTCATGGCTTGAGGCGCTTTGTGACCCATCAAAACGCAAACCTCAAAATCAACAGCGTTCGTGGCCTAGAAAGCATTTTCTTCTGACGCCGTGCATTTAGAATGATGGGAAGTATGGTTGGTTGTTGTTGTTTCGTTTGGCAAAATTTTATTTCCCACAGTAGGGGTCCTGGAGGACACTCGGCTAGGCGCCAGGTGTAGAGGGCAGCTCCCACGTCGGAACAGAGAGCCCGAAGCTCTCCGCCGCCGCGCGGGCCTCCTGGACAGCCCGAAGCTGATCATGTAGTGAAGCACTTTTTAACACTTTGTCCCAATGTTCCTTGTTCTTGGCGTAGGCGTCGCTCGATGCACAACCACACAGCATATGGTTTAAGTCTACACGGTCACTGCACCGTTCACACACATGTTGTCCGTCGTAGTCTGGGTCGATGTGCTTCATGCGCCAGGGGTTGGGGTATGAGTTCGTTTGGAGCAGGCGTAACGTGACTGATTGGCTGCGGGTTAATTTCTTATCCGGGAGGGGAAATGCTCGTCTGCCTAGATAAAAGTGCTTAGTGAGCTCGTTGTACGTGAATAATTGATCTCTGTACTCGATATGTGGAGTAGCAGGGGAAACCGGAGGGACGCGGTCGATGAGTCCTCGCGCCGCCTCGTGTGCGATCTCATTGAGATTCCGCAGGCCGCCCCCTAAGCTGCCCATGTGTGCCGGGAACCATACGATGGAGTGATCGGTGATGTTACTTCCGCCTAAGATCCGTAGCGTCGTCTTGTCTATCCCGCCCTTGGCGAAAGCTCGAGTGGCTGCTCTAGAGTCGCTGTATACAGTTGTGAAGTCCGAGTCTTTTAGAGCTAGTGCTATCGCTGCTTGTTCAGCTACCTCTGGCTTCTTGGTGTAAAGTGTGAGTGAGTTGCGCGTACGCCCGTGTCCGTCGACTACTGCTACCGAGTAGGCATGCTTTCCCGGTATGTACGCTGCATCCACGAAAGCTGTCTGGTCGGGGAACTGTGCCGCGTCCGCAGCGAGGGCTTTGGCGCGGGCGAGCCTTCTTCCTTGATTGTGGATCGGGTGTACGTTTCTTGGGAAGGGGGACACTTTGATCGCTTCTCGCACGACTTTAGGTAACTGCAGGACGTTGTCCTTTTCTACTATGGTGTTCAGGCCGAGCTTAACGAGAATCTCTCTGCCCGCTTTGGTGCTTGATAGGCGTGCAATCTGTGCCGTGTGCTGTGCCTCGATGATTTCGGCAAGGGTATTGTGCACTCCTAGCTGTAAGAGTAGTTCAGTGGAGGCATTATCGAAAAGCCCCAACGCTGTCTTGAAAGCTCGGCGTATGTGTACCGCAAGCCTTCTCTGATGTTCCTTTTTCCAGTTGAGCATTGCAGCCACGTATGTGATGTGACAGAGTACAAAAGCATGGACCATTTGAATAGCGTTGTCCTCGCTCAGTCCCTTGTGCCTATTCATGATGCGCCGAAACATCCGGATCGCGTTTGCAATCTTGATCGTGATGCTGTCAAGCATCGCCCAGTTGGACCCGTTGCTTTGGATGATTAGTCCTAGAATTCGTATTTTATCGACCGTGGGTATGCGATTTCCATCCCTGTCGTGTAACTCTATGCATGGTGTGTGGTGTCGGCGCCAGTCGTTGGACGGGCGGCCTGGTCTTGGGGGGTGGTAGATGAGTAGCTCGGATTTTCTAGAAGAGCAGCGAAGTCCCATTGGGGCAAGATGGGCCTCGGTAACCGTGATGGCTTCTTGCATGCGCGCTTCTAATTCGGCATCGCTGCCACCGGTGCTCCAGATGGTAACATCGTCTGCGTATATGGTGTGCTCCACATCAGCAATTTCACCCAATGCGCGAGAAAGCTTTGTCATCGCCAAGTTAAATAAGAATGGTGAAAGCACTGAGCCTTGTGGTGTTCCCTTATCGCCCAGATTAAAGCTCTCCGAGACGTGTTCGCCTATCCGGATAGTGGCCGTTCGATCCTGCAGAAACGCCTTGACGTAGTGGTAGAAGCGTGTTCCGAGATTGTGGTCAGATATGGCTTTGAGAATGGCTTGATGTTGGATTTTGTCAAAAGCCTGCTCCACGTCGAGTCCCAGTAGCGCCTTGGTGTCTCGTGTGGGGCGATCCAACAGACTTTTCTTGATACGTAGCATAGCGTCTTGCGTTGAGAGACCTGGCCTAAAGCCAATCATATTGTAAGGGAAGTACTCCTTTTCTTCTACGTATTCCGATAGTCTATTCAGGATGACGTGTTCGGCTAGCTTTCCTAGGCAGGACGTCAGTGAGATCAGCCTTAGGTTGGGTAGGCCTAGCGGCTTGCCCGGTTTTGGGATGAGGGTCGTATTGGCATGCTTCCACTCTGCAGGTAGTTGGCCAGTTTTCCAGACTTCATTGATTTGTTGCGTTAGGAACGTGACCGAGTCGTCCTCTAAGTTTCGGAGAGCACGATTTGTGATACCATCGGGGCCGGCTGCAGAGTTACTGTTGAGTTCGTGAATTGCGAAGCGTACTTCGCTTTCTGTGAAGTCCGTATCTAGCTCTGAGTTTGGCGCACCGTCATAGCTGTTCCTTTGTAAGGTACTGGGTAGCCCCGATTTAAGCGGTAAGTATCGTTTGGCAAGGTCATCCAGAAGGGCTTCGGCGGTACTGTTTTGCTTCTCACGATGTACTAATTTACTAAGCCTGATCCGTTGCATAGTTTTGGACTTTGCTCCGTGTTCGTCGAGGAGGTGTTTTATGAGTCCCCACCCACTTCCTCTGCGTATTTGCCCATTGAGGGAGTTACAGACTTCATCCCATTGTTGTCGGGAGAGAACCATGCAGTATTGTTCAATTGTCTTGTTGAGTTCGGCAAGTTTCCTTCGTAGTCTTCTATTAAGACGTTGACCCTTCCACCTGGCTAGAATGGAATGTTTGGCTTCGAGAAGATTCGCTAGTCGACTGTCCATCCTCTCTACCTTAACGTCCGTGGAAATTGTCCGTTCCGAGGCTGCGATGTCTGCTTTGAGCTGCTCGGTCCAGCTCGTTATCGTGTGCTTTGTGGTTGCTCCTGATGAGTTGGATGGCTGCGCCCGTATAGCACGAAATTTGTCCCAGTCGATAAGTTTGTATTCCCTTTGCCTCTTTCCCGGTATCTCTGCATCAATTTGGTGAATATAGTGGTCACTCCCAAGGTCTATTCCTGAGTTGTGCCAGGCACATTTTTCTAGGCCCCGGACAAAAGTAAGGTCCGGTGTGGTGTCTCGACATGTGGAAGTGCCACATCTGGTTGGGGTCTCCGGGTCTGTGATCAGCGTGAAGTCGAGATCGGAGGCTGTCGTGAGAAGACGATTTCCCTTGCTAGAGGGATACGCGTAACCCCAAGCCTGGTGTGGGGCGTTAAAATCTCCACCTATAATCAGCGGACTGTCTTTGGCGATGTGCGCAATTTTGGCCAGAATGCCTCTAAACCCTTGCCTCGTATCCTTAGGGCTGCTGTACAGATTGGTGAGGAAGATGCTTTGCTTGTTCCCTACGTGGTCGTTCGGTATGATCTCAATCGTGAGGTGTTCTAGATAGCAGGCTGTGTGGCGGATCTCATGCCGAATGTACGGGATCTTCTTTCCAATCAGTAAAGCGACGCCTCTGCCCTGCTCTTTTCTGTGGGCTTCGGCCGTATATCCCGTAATGGCCAGTTCGGTTGTGAGTGTTTCTTGTAGCATGATGACGTGTGGTTTCTCGGTTTCTGATTTGACCATCTGCAGGAGGACCGCCTTTTTTGGGGCGATCCCCCTGCAGTTCCATTGCCAGACGCGGAGACTGCGTGTCTTATTCGGCACTGTCATGTTGGCCGTTGTAACCTCCTTCGCTTGCAGTGAGACCATCGCGAGGTGGGCCTTGCGCACCGATGTGTTGTGAACTCATCCTTGCCATTGCCGGTACTACCGTATTGTTTAGATACATTTCCATTTTCTGTACTCGTGAGCCAAATATGTCCATTTTCTCGTTCATTCGCACCATGCTCTCGTGCATTAGCCTCATATTCTCGCTCATGGCGTCCATAGCGTCCTTCGTGGTTCGCGGTTGCGTTAAAGCGCGCTTCTTAGAAGGCGGGCACTCTTCGATTTGTTCATGTCTGTTCGTCTCAACGAGTTGGGGAATTTCGACAGCGGTTGATGGCTCAGGTGTGAGCGTTTGTTTACGGCTGTTCGCTTTACCCATTGCAGTTAATTCGAGCGTTAGCTTAGTATAAGCGGCTTTTAGCTCTCTTAGTTCCTGTTCTAACATAGCTATTCGCTCTTTATCAGGATTGCGGGACTCACTTTTCTTTGGAGGCGTGATAGCGTCTCTGACCTTGTCTGCCCACGTGCCTCCGTTGTCTTTTCCACCGAAGCGCACCTGAGAACTTGTCCTCGCATGTGTGCGGCTCTTCGATTGAGAGCGGGAGCGGCTGCGTGTTGGCGTCTTGGACCTAGATCGGCTTCGTGCCGCGTGCTGCTTGTCTTCTTCAACTGGCTGTACTTCCTCTTGTTGCTCCAGTCGCGCTCGTTGTCGTCGTGCGCGTACTACGTATGGAATGAGATAGCGTTTCCTACACACCTTGTCCGCCGTCACGTGCAAGCCCCCGCACAGCTTGCATTTTGGATCGCACACATGGGATGAGGAGGGGTTAGGAAGTCCGCAACCCCTACATTCGGTTGAGTTTGGCTCGGGGC
The DNA here is from genome assembly GCA_023969395.1 of Amblyomma maculatum. Taxonomy (NCBI): domain Eukaryota; kingdom Metazoa; phylum Arthropoda; class Arachnida; order Ixodida; family Ixodidae; genus Amblyomma; species Amblyomma maculatum. The sequence continues at coordinate 73,212 of JAJIZL010018457.1, read as the reverse complement.
AAACGTCCGCACGATGTCCGAGTTTGCCGCATACGTAGCATATGTCTACTTGTCTGCGATATAAGTAGCAGGGTACCAGTGTGGGTCCATACCTAACGAAGTTTGGGACGCGAAGACCATCGAACACAATGATCACTGATCCTGAGTCCTTGATTCTTTTCGCCGCTAGTGCCAAGGGGTCGCGGTCATTCACAATGTTTCTTTCAATCGTCCTGTGATCGTCGGCACTATCGATGTGTCTGATTACCCCTTTGCAGGTGTCGCTTGGGGCAGTTTCGTAAGCGCTGACTGCGTACTCTTTTTCGGCTATTCGGATAGCCCTTATTTGCGCATACTTGTCTGCATTTTCTCGAAAGGGCGTGCTCGCCACCATGATGTTCTGCGTAATATTGGGACATATTATGTCCTCCGTGGTCTGCTGCGGATCAAGATTAACTGCTGCCATTATGGCTTTGCTCACTAAGGTAGGTCCGATCTTTTGCAAGTTCAAGCCGCCCTTTGGGCGAAGCACTATCTTGATGTTGTCTTGCGGCAGGGGTGGCATGCGTGAGGCTCTTATCACCCGGTTCTTAATGTTAGGAGGCTTGCGAGGAGATCTCACCTGCCCGTCGCTTGCATGTTGTGCTTGCTGTGAAAGTTGCGCAGTAGGTTGGGCGCGTTCCTTCTTCGTTCTCCGGCTGGTCACCACTTTCCAACCCGTGTCGTCTTCTGTAGTCGACGCTTGTGGTAAATCCTCCGCAGAGCTATCCATTTCATCGGTTGCCATTCTCTTCGTGTTGCACCCAGCGCGAAGGGCGGCTGGCGTCTCGCCGAGCTAGCGCGTTTCTGGCTAGCGCTAGCGTCTGGCGTGCACGCCTAGGCTTAGTTCGGCGGCGGCGTTCACGTGGTAGAAGCGTACTTGTAGATTCTTGAAAAATGAAGACCCACCTCAAAATCAGGTATCCACGAATTCCCTGCCACTTCACGAAACTGCTGGTGCAAGAACTTCGGTGAAAATCGACAGAAATCACTGCGGAATCATATGAAGATGACGGAGCCGATTGGATCACGTCCACACATCTCGGCGACCGCAGCGCACCCAGTCGTTGTTGTTGTTGTAGTGGTTATTTATTGTATGTACAAAAGGAAAGAAAAGATGTTTGCCAGCCCCGGTATCTGCTATCTTATATCTGAAGCACCTGAACTGGGGCGGCGGAAATAAAGGGATAGCGAGGAGGAGGTAGAGGAAATCAAAGAGGTGAGTGATAGGGAGAAAGAAAAGGGTAGGTAAAAATAAAAGAAATATATACACTATGGTACATGTGGTTGGTTTGTGGGGTTTAACGTCTCAAAGCGACTCAGGCGATGAGACGCCGTAGTGGAGGACTCCGGAAATTTAGACCACCTGGGGTTCTTTAACGTGCACTGACATCGCGCAGCACACGGGCGCCTTGCTTTTCGCCTCCTCCTAAAAGCGGCCGCCGAGGCCGGGTTTCGATCCCGCGTCCTTGGGAACAGTAGTCGAGCGCAGTACCACTGCGCCACCCCGGCGGGGCTGATGGGAAGTATATTTGCTTTTTTTTTAGTTTAGTTCACAAATTGCCGTAGGCCATGAAGGACAGCGTTCTGGAGAACTAGTTTTTTAATACCTGGAGTTAAACAAATGAATTGTTCGTTAGTTTAGTTGCTTTGGTTTGCAGGCAAACACTAGGTTCAATGATGGGAGTACATCGCCCCGATGGAGTAATCAGGTTGCCACCTGCGGTCCGAATCAGCGAGCCATCCTAAGCGGTCCTAACTTTCTTGAGCTGGGAGGCTAACGGTTCACTGATGACTGATTAGTCAGCTCCGGTGTCCACTAGGGCAATGACTACGCGACCATCGACATTAACTTCAAAGCCACTTGTTCGCGTCTTCGCACTGCACGTGGGCCTTGGTGTCCGATCTCGGCTCCGTCGCTTCTTCAGGTCATGGCCGGGGCATACCGTTGTTACTTCGCTGGGAGGCGGTGTCGGCTTGCACTCTGGTCGTGTTGTCGTCGATGTCGTCGTGTGGAGCGGCAACGAAATGGCTGCGTCGTAGTTAGTGGTCGTCGGCGGCGGAGGATGTTCGTCTTTTCGCCGTTGAGCAATCTCACTTCCAAACATTGCTGCCTTTAGTTTCCCCCACGGGGGCTAGGAGACCGTCCTTGAGAGTAACCGCGGCCCGGCGACGCAAATCGAGCATTGTACGGCGATGGGGAGCGTGACAGACGCCTTGGCGACGAGGGCTCTCCGCTGCGAAGGAAGTCGTTGATTTCCTGTAGTCGCTCGCCAAGACGAGGTCGTGGGGCGTCGACAGCAAAACCACGGACGCCGATCCGCCTGTACGGGCAGTGACGGAGGATGTGTCCTGCCTCACCACAACGGAAGAAGAGCGGTCGGTTGTTAGATGTCCTCCAGGCGTCGCATTTCCTGAGGCTTGGAGATCGTTGGTACACTTGGCGGGCAGGGGCCAAGGGGCGGCGTTCGGGGACAGGATGGTAGCGACGAGGGCTTTTGAGGCCGTCTTGGCTTGGGAGGTCGCGTCGGGGTGCATGACGACGTAATGCAGCGGCATAGTTCATCGCTGCTGATTCATGAACTGGAGCCATCGGAATGTCGCTTGAGGAACACCCAGTGCCTGCTGGAATTCTTGACGTACGACGTCCGCGAGCGTCGCCACCTGGGGTTGTTGTGATGATGGTAGCAATCGGCGGAGCTCCACTCGCATGATCTCTCGGATGAGGTCCCGAAGATTCTCTCCGCTTGCATATGCGCTCGGGTAGTAGCTTGAGTTGTCCGGTTGAAGTGGTAGCTCGTAGTGGCGCATTCGGGTGTCCAATGTCTCCTCAATGGTAGCCGCTTCCGTGTCAAATTCTGCCACGGTTTTTCGCGGATTTCGAACAAGACCTGCAAAAAGCGATTCTTTAACGCCTCGCTTAAAAATTTGACTCTCTCACCTTCGGTCATGGCGCGGCGAAAGAGGCGCTTTATCTCCTCGATGTATGCCAGGATTGGCTCGTTAGGGAGTTGAAGTCTTGACTGAAGGAGAGCCTGGGGTCTTTCCTTTCGAACGACGCTTGAAAAGGCAGTCAAAAATGCTTCCTTGAAAATCTCCCAATCCTTCATAGCTGCCTCATAATTTTCGAACCAAACTCGGGCATGTCCTTGAAGGACAAAGTAGACTTGCCTAAGTTTCGCGGCGTCGTTCCAGCCATTGAATTCTGCCACATGGTCGAAAAAGTCCATCCAGGCTTCCGCACCTTCACTGGGCAGTCCTTGGAAGATTGGGGACTCGCGGGGCTGCACGAAGATGACTGGTACTGTTGGCTGGGCCATTTCTGAAGTTGATGCCTTCTGGAGTCGAACGGGGTCAGGCAGCAGACCGTGTTCCCATTGTAGGCCTTGGAGTGGGCGGCTGGATCGGTGACCCGTAGGCTGGTCCCCCAGGTAAGAGGAACAAGGATGAGGTCTTCAGTTGAAGGATCAAGGGCAGCACCTCCACCAGAGGTCACGTAGTGGTGACAAGGCCGTAGACACTAAAGGAAGACACAGGCTTGATGGTTCTGATATTGTCACGGTGTGAAGTCTGATCAGAAGTCGCCGCGGGACACAGGAGTTACAGAAGTCACAGTGCGGCAGGAAACTAGCAGGCCCGCTTCAACAGAAGAACTTCATTTTCTTCGCCTCGAGGAGGTACACGCTCGCGATCAGCGCAGAGGGAAGATAAAGAATGCAGCGTGTCAATATTACTTGATTATTGGGCTGATTTGCGCCCGCAAAAGAACTAAGCAACTCGGTGGCGGCGATAGCAACAAACGTGCTCGTCGATCGTCGAACAAAGAATACCGTCGCACTCGTCAACGCTCAATTTAAAGGCTGCTAAAAACAATCTAGATAACGTCGCAACTGCTACAAGTACAAGCTGGAACATTGTAGAAAGACACACGAGTGGGCGGCATCTTCAAGACAGATCTCGGTGCATCTTGCGCTACAACGAAACTGATAAAGGTGCGCCGCGCGACATCGAGCATTAACAAAGAACACAGAACTGAAACGCAATCCAGAATCACAGTGATAAGGCCGCATGCCAACGGCTATTAAAAAAGAACAAACACAGTTTTGAAGATTTCGCGGCAATATATTATGAGTAGGAGTGGGAAACAGCCAAACCTCTGCAGGAGTTATGTTACGCGCCCTGAAGCTACGACCATTGATCGTTTTCGCCTTGTGGATGACTGTGGCTGTGTACCAAGTCCATGGTGCGGCCCGGAAGCGTCCATCTTACGCGGTACATCGAGTGAGATTCACCGAGTTGTTTCTCGAAGATTCCGGCCACTCGCGAATTTTTCTGCAATGTTCTAGGCTGTGAGAGTCACCATTTGCGGCTTAATCTAGATGTTTCCTCTGAGCCTTTAAATCGAGCGCTTACACGTGAAACGGGCATTCGTAGATCGACGACCGCTGAGCAATGTTGTTGCTATCGGCGTCGCCAATTGCTTAGTTTTTTTGCGGGCGCTAATCTGCTCAATGAATAGTTGATTTTTGCGAAAATAAAGTCTTCTCACGGCATCGTCACCACCACTTCACAATATATTGATTTCTGATGTGCGTTTCCTGTCAATTCTGGCGGCCCTGACCAGCGACAACCTGGACCAGCAAGCCTGGATTATCCAGCTAGTCCGCAAGTCAGCTGCTGTCAGCGGAGCCTTGGACTAGGGGCACCGACCACCCAGCTCCTGCGAATTCTTACTGATTATTATGCTCATTAAAAGTGTTTCTCTCTCTCTGTCAATTCTCTGAAGGATTTTACCATTCCCAGTGCCATAAGGCGCTGATTGGAGCGTTCGCCGGGATATTGAAGGCCCGATTGATGATCATGCAGAAAATGACTACGAGCTAGGCATCGATATTTTACTGGGATGGCACGAAATCCACACATCTGCCATCGCCAGCCAAATACAGCCATAGCTGTTTACGCATTGTAACGCCATCTATAATCGACTAGGAACTAAAAGCCATTGTTGCCATTACGTTCTGCAGAGCGCATATTTTTCTTTTAGATCTGAATTATCTCTGTGTTCTGATGTGTAATTATATTTGCTAATTTATCTTTTCAACACATTTTAACACGATAGCTTTAAGGGCCGCATGTTGCAGAAGAGCCGGTCTCGGCGTTGTGGTTGTCACGTGAAAATCACAAGTGAACAAACAATAAACGTTTTGCCGCAACCCGCGGAGTCGTGCATAGTTCATTCGCAGTATCAGGCGTGCACACAACTACTCCGCCACAAGAACGCATTGCTTTTTTCCAAATAAAGGTGCGCTCAGCGTATGATTAGGTGCTTCATTAGAAAGAAACTAATGACGGAATAGATAAGCGAGTAACAAATAAACAAATAACATATCTCGCCTTGTTTACCTGCAATGCGGCGCTCACTGGTAGATTCCTTTGATCGTACGGCGCTGCCGCAACAGATGGCGCAAGAAAATAACTTAGTACAGATTTTAAGAGGGATGATATAATGAACATAGGTTATCTAATTGGTGGTTAAAATCATGGCAGGAGTGAAATTTTGCGCCAGACTAAATACAACAAAGGATTTGTGTGTCAGGAAGAGTATGTCGTTGTGAGGCTGAAGAGCATTAAAAGGCGATGCGAACGGGCCCTGATAACGCTATCGCGGAGAGCTCAAAGGCGAAGATTTTTGTTGACAGGTTGCTCTGCTTATTGAGCTAAAAGCTTACATCTTGAACATAGATTACTTTATTAAGAGCAAGCACCCCAGCATTTCTGTAAATATCCTTTTTTCAGCACTTTCTCACCACCATTTGGATATATGAGACTAATGGAAAGTTTCGCAACTGGTAGTATTAAAACTCTGTCACCTCGGGCGGTTGCCGCAATCGGAAGCCTTCCACACCAGAGCCTGACGGCACTGCTGCCAAGCACAGTCCTAGTCGAATAAGAATCGTCGTTGACTGTACTCGTTGGTGTGCTGCAGACTATCATTACAGGTAGGCGCAAATTCTTGCAGTACATCCTACATGATAAAGGTAAAGTATGGAATGTGCGCGACCCAAGTAGCACGAAGCGGGCCATAAAGGGGGGGGGGGTCCGTTGTAGGCAACGTAGGACAGCCCCGGTGGGCTCAATGTGGGTGCTGCAAGAGGGACCGACGTACGCCTGAAGAGGGCTATCGACAGACCTCCGATGGGCCCCACTAGGGACTGATGCAGGCAGCCCTTGTGTGGCTGCCCTAATTTTTCTCTGCATTGCCAAAGCGGCACATCCCGCCAACTCCTCACGATGGTCCTACTTTGGACAGATTTTGGCAGCAGCTCTGGATAAACATTTTATTTCATTTAGCCCCACAAATAAAGACATAGGACCGATGAGGGTTTATAGTGCAAGCCGCACTTGGGCTTGCCCAAATTTTTCTCATAAGGGTCCGGCGCACGTATTTGATGAGAAGCCCTAGTCCGAGTTCTCCCAATCAATAATTACGCACCTAATTAAGTAATGTTTATACATATCTGCCATTTCTAAAAAGCCACGATATTAAATTTTACGATAGTTTATAACAATTATCCAGCCTAAATGACTTCATGTGCTTCTTTTTCAGGCTATGGTGATGTGTCCTGAACAGTAATATTGTTGTTGTTGTTGTTGTGGCTGTAGGAGGAACAAAAAGAAAACGCACGGGCCTGCTACTGGCACTGTAGCTGAGCTACCTCCACTGCCTCGTGCAGACAGAAGAAAAAATACAGAAGAAAGAAAAGGAAGAGGGAGAGAAAGACCCGCGCCACAATAACAACACGTAGTGCAAGCGAGATTAACAAAATACATGGAGGATGAAAACCTATGGCCGCATGAGATGGTAGGCTTCAGACCTAAGCTCAGAACGCAGGACTTAATTCTCAGACTAAGACATGATATGATAGACAAGAAAGGGCTAGACACTAAGGTGATCCTAGGCCTAGACCTCACGAAGGCCTTCGATAATATCAGACATGACGCGGTACTAAAAGGTCTTGAGGAAGTAAACGTAGGCAAAAGAACATACAATTACATTAAGAACTTTCTTCAGGGCAGAAGGACGGTGATTAAATTTCAGGACGCAGAGTCTCCCAGCATAAGGCTAGGAAGCAAAGGAACCTTTCAAGGTGCCATGTTATCTCCATTTCTATTCAACATAGCAATGAGAGGCCTCCCAGCTAAGCTGAATGAGATTTCTGAAATAAAGTTCAGCATGTATGCTGACAATATTAACATCTGGATGAACAATGGAAGTGATGCAGAAATTTAGTGGAGCCTGCAGAGAGCTGCAGACGCCGTGGTGAAGTATGCAGCCGACAGAGGACTAGCATGCTCTCCGCAGAAGTCGGAGTTCTGTAGGTACAACACCAACAGCAGAGTCAAAAAGCCAATAAACATCAAAGTGGTAGTAGAGGGCCTAGAGGTGCCGAAGGTCGAAGAGATGAGGGTATTGGGTATGGTTATCAATCATAAAGGCTACAATACCAATACCATAAAGAAATTAGCAACTTATGCGGATCACGTTCAAGGCTTATTCAGAAGGATAACAGTCAAAGGGAAAGGCCTAAAAGAGAGAAGCCTCCTACGAATATCACAGGCGTACATGACAAGCAGAGTCTGCTATGCAACGCCGTACTTAAATATGAACAAAGAGAACATAGATAAAGTAGACAGGATACTGAGGAAATGTGTCAAGAGGTCTCTGGGACTTCCCATATCCACATCAACGGAACGTCTTGATAAAATGGGTATCCACAACAGATGGGCCGAGCTAGCCGAGGGAGTTAGAATAGCTCAGCTGGAGCGACTTAGCCAATCTGAAATAGGAAGAAAAATACTAGAATGGATAGACATCCAACCGGGATACACTGCTCATAAGACAGCAGATATCCCGAAAGAGATAAGAGCCAGGATACGCGTCCCGCCTATGCCAAAAAATATGCACCCCGAATATAACAAAGAGAAGCGCGGGCATAGAGCCAGAGCCTACGAGAAAGGAAAGGGGGAACGACCAGCAGAACAAGTGGCCTACGTAGATGTTGCATGTGGACGGCAGGGAGCAGCCGTATCCGCAGTAGTCGACGGAACAGGAGCACCTGCAGTATCGACTTCAAGCCGCACGAGAGACGCCACGCGGGGGAGGAATTGGCAGTAGCGCTCGCTTGTGTCGGTACCAAGGCTAAATTAATACTATGCGATAACAAAAATGCGGTCAGAAATTTTGGGAAGGGAAGATTACCAGAAGAGGCTAAACGAGTCCTCGAATCGAGGCCGCTTGAGCGCAACGTGGAAATTATATGGATACCAGCACATGAATCCATTGCAGGGAATGAGGCTGCTCACGAGTTTCCGCGACCTCTCTATCACCGAGCGGCTCCCGAGCAGCCCTCTTGCGTGGATATAAAAGATAGCCTAATCTCGTATAAAGAGGTTACAGAGCACTATAAACTAAGCAGAAGGGTCTATCAGCCGCCAGACCGTTCCCTCGGAAACGGGGAGGCAATTGCATGGAGGAGACTACAAGGGGGCAATCATATTAGTCCCTTTTGGGTATATGCAACAATTTCAAAAGATGAAAAGGATCTACATTGCATAACATGTGGGAGATGTGGCACTCTAGATCATATTATTTGGGAATGTAACAACAGCCCAGGAGCTAAAGAAAATATAAATAGAGACGCATGGGAGACCCTGCTGCGAAGCGAGGACCCCGCTCAGCAGCAGCAAGCCATCCACCTGGCGGCTGAGGCCGTGAAGCAACAATGCATATTAACCAGACCTTAGTTCGCGAGGCTCCTGAGTAAGGCTCCATCAGGCCTACGTGCCGGGGAGTCCGAAACGGAGCTTCTTCTCCGTGGAAATAAAGGTTTTCAACAAGAACAACAACCGTCGTCCACCACCGAAATGGTGGCGGGTGCAGTGACGGCCTACAGCAGATAAAAATTCTGTGGCAGGCTAGCCCCCGCATAGAGTGGCGGTGATCTACCTGTCCCACAGTGCCGGCATTCAACCCTGCATGCCGGCACTGCGGTGACGGGACGCAGGCCGCTCAAGACCATATACTGCGGGAATGCGCCAGCAATCCGCCTCCAAAGACACTCTTGCCAGCTCCCTCAGCGGAGGAATGGGACAAGCTGTTGGCCAGCCCAAAAAAAACTACGCAACTGGCCCTCGTCACGCAAGCTCAAGAGGTCGCTTCCGACAGGAGGCCACCCTAGACTCGCCCCAGCCCGAAATAATTCCTTTCATTTCGTGGCAATAAAAGTTGTTACCTCCTACCTGTCCCAGCCCCATCAAGGGAGTACCACCTTGTTGTTGTTGTGGCTGTAGGAAGAAGGAAAAGAAAATGCACGTGCCTGCTACTGGCTCTGTAGCTGAGCCACCTCAGCTGCCTCGCGCAGACAGAAGAGAAAATAGAGAAAGAAACGAAAGACGCGCGCCGCAACAGCCGTCGTCCACCGCCGAAGCGGTGGCGGGTGCAATGATGGCCAAAAACAGATAAACATTCGGTGGCAGGCTAGCCCAAGCCGGAAGCGGCGGTGACCTACCTGTCCCAGCCCACTCGGAGTAGCTACCACCTTGTTGTTTTTGTGGCTGTAGGAAGAAGAAAAAGAAAATACACGGGCCTGCTACTGACTCTGTAGCTGAGCCACCTCCGCTGCCTCGTGCGGACAGAAGAGAACATAGAGAGTGTGAGTGAGTGAGTGAAAAACTTTATTTAGCTCTAGATTGGCTTGTATTCTGCGGTTTTCAGATGGCTTCGTCAATCTTCTAAGACAAAGGTCGGTTGCCCTTAGTCCAGGGCTCCGCTGGTGGTGGTGGTGAAACACTTTATATTTGGGAGCCTTAAGAGATTACATTCTAATGACGGGTCGGCTCTTGGCTGCGTGTTGTGGCCGAAAGCTGGCGCTTCACAGCGACACCCAAAGCCCAGTCCGTCAGCCGCTTTTGAACGGCCGGGTCAGAGCTGGACACCGCAGCCTCCCATCGCTCGAGGTCGGAGAGTTGCCAAGTGGCTGGAGGGTGGAATTCCGAGCATTTGATCATAATACGCTCAAAATCAGCTTCAGGTGCCCCACACAGGGTGCACCGCGGCGAGAACAGTCCTGGATGGATCAAAGATAAGAAAGCGGGGGATGGGAATGTACGGGACTGAAGCTGGCGCCGCGTCACCTGTTGTAGCTTAGTCATAGATTTATGAGGAGGAGGGTAGATGGTTCGTTGATCACGGTAATGGAGAGAGATTTCGTGATAGGATACCATGCGCTCGCGAGCATCTCCCCAGGCAGTGGCAGTCCCTGCTCGGCTGACGTATCCTCGAGCAAAAGAGTGAGCTGCTTCGTTGCCTGGGTGACCCGTGTGAGCGGGCACCCATATTAGTTGAATAGGGTGTTCGGGTGGGGAGAGGGAGGCAAGGAACCGGAAGGCTGGGGTAGAGATCCGACCGCGGGCGAAGTTCCGTACGGCGGATTTAGAATCGCTAAAGATGGTTGTGGCTCGGGTGGTAGCTATGGCGAGGGCAACCGCCGCCTCCTCCGCCTCCGCCAGTTGTGCTCGCCGAATCAGACCTTCTTGGTCGACTCGGCGATCGCTGGAGAGCACTCCCTCCCATTGCTCCGCACTCGGGTTTCTTATAACGGGTACCACGCTTATCCTCTGGCATGCCCACGTTATGTGGTACAGCGTGGGTGGTTCTTGGCACCAAGGGCATTTGTCAGTGTACTGTGTGGGATACATTTTGTTGAGTACGTGTAGGTTCGGGTACGAGCCCGTTTGTATCTGCTTCCACGCGACTGAGTCCTCTGTACTAAGGGAGTTGTTTGGCGGTGGGTACCGCTTTCTGCAGCCCTTGTAATGGTTTAGTATCGCCGAATATTCTTGGGGTACAGGTTCGTTCCTCTCGAGGCCACCTACATTGGATGCTCGATAATAAGTGTACCCTCGAGCTACCCTGTCCGCCTGTTGGTTCCCTGTTACTCCCGCGTGTGCCGGCGTCCATACTATCGTATGCTTGATTGGTTTTTCGTTTGGTTGTCGTGTTATGTGGCCCCCAGAGCGGAGTATGCGGACAACTGTGTGCCCGACTCTGCCGCGAAGACAGTTGCGGCATGCTGTTTGTGAGTCTGTAAGTATTGTTAGAGACCGTTTAGATCGATAGCCCTCCGCTGCCGCTAGAGAAACGGCCGCTTCCTCAGCCTCGACTATCGTACAGTCTTGTAGTGATGCACTGGTGACCTCGCGTAGCATCGAGTCAATCACTGTTGTTACCACATTGCTGTTGTGCTGCCCCGGTGTTCTGGTGTATGTGGCTGCGTCCACGTATACCGTCGTTTCTCTGGGTGCTAATGTCAGTAGATATCCAGCCCTTGCCTCTCTGCGTGCTTTGTGTAGGTTGGGATCCATGTTCCTGGGTATGGGCGTTACTTTTAGTGTGTGGCGATATTCGTCCGGGATTGTTTGTGTACTCGGTATCTCTTGAATGTGATCGGCGCGGCCCAGTTTCTTAAGCAGCTCCCTGCCAAGTGGGGTCTGCTGTAGTCTGCGCACTTGGGAGACTAGTTGTGCCTCTCTCAATACATCAAAAGTGTTGTGTAGTCCTAGGGCTAGGAGCTTTTCGGTTGAAGTACTGTGAGGAAGGTGGAGTGCGGTTTTGTAGGCTTTGCGTAGAATCACGTCCGCCTGTTGTACCTCACTCTTGATGGGGTTGTAGTAGGGAAGCCTGTATGTCACTCGGCTGACTACCAGGCTTCTAACCAGCTTGAGTGTGTCCTCCTCTCGCATGCCATGACGTCTGCGTGAGATGCGCGTGATCATGCGGGTCACTTGTAGAGTGGATGCCTTGAGTAGGGCGATGTTGTGGGTACAGCGTTGGTTTGACTGTATCCACATTCCCAAAATTCTGATGAGTGTTTTTTCTGATATCGACTTCCCCTCGAGGTAGACGTTTAGCTTTAAGTCGTCGCTAGTGGGGACTGTGCGGTTGTGTCTTCCTCTCCAAACTCTTAAGAGCTCGGATTTCTCGGTGGAGCATGCTAGCCCTGTTGCTCTGACGTAGTTTTCTACGCAGGTGGCTGCCTTTTGTAATTTCTCTTCTTTCTCTCCGAGCGAGACTGCGTTGACCCAGATGGTGATGTCGTCGACATACATGGCATGGTGTATGCCGTCAATTTCTTTCAACTGTTTTGCCAAGGCAATCATGGCTATGTTGAAGAGCGTAGGAGAGATGACCGATCCTTGAGGTGTTCCTTGTTTGGCGTATGGAATTTGTCTGATCTGAGGTCCCCCAGGCCAATTGTTGCCGTTCTGTTTGACAGGAAGGCTGTGACGTAGCCGTAGACTCTCCTTTCGCAGTTCAGGTCGTTCATGCCCGTAAGGATAGCTTCGTGACTGACATTGTCAAAAGCCCCCTTGATGTCCGATGCCATTATTATGTTCTCTCCGCTCTTGGGGACGCTCCCGAGTACTTCTTCGTTGATTTGAAGTAGTACATCCTGTGTCGATAGTTTTGCTCGGAAACCGAACATGCTGTGGGGATACAGTTCGTTGTCCTCCATGTACTGTTGTAGTCTCAGCATCACTACTCGTTCGTACAGTTTCCCAAGGCACGATGTGAGCGAGATTGGTCTGAGGTTCTCAATTTGTAGTTTCCTTCCCGGTTTAGGAATCATGACTACTTCCGCATGCTTCCACTCCTCGGGGACGGCCTCCGCTTCCCAGTGTTTGTTGAGAAAGTCGGTTAATTCAGCGACTCGGTCATCACTGAGGTTGCGGATGAGTGCGTTATTGATCTTGTCCGCACCTGCGGCCATGTTTCTGGTCGTGTTTTGAATCGCTGCGTAGACCTCTTCTCGCGTGATGGGCCTGCCCAAGGTATCGTTTTCTCTTCTCCGGTAGTTCTCTGCGTAAGCCGCTGGGTTTGTGTCCCCGAAGCACTTAACACGTACTTTCTCCAGGAGTTCTGAGTCTGGTCCCTCGAACTGGTGGATTAACCGGTAGATGGCCTTGTTGTTTTCTGCCTTGGTCTTGGTTGGATCTATGAGAGACTTGAGGATATGCCACGTCCGCGCTGTGCTTAAAGTTCCTTTGAGGGAGTCGCTGCATTGTTGCCAATTTTGCCTTGCCAATTGCGCCGCGTACTCCTCTGCCTTCGCTGTGAAGAAAAGAGGGAGAAAAGACGCGCGCAGCAACAACAGCCGTCGTCCACCACCTAACGGCCTAGAACAGATAAAAATTTGGTGGCTGGCTAGCTAGCGGCGTTGACCTACCGCCCCAGCCTCGTAGGGCCAAGAAACCTTGCTGAGAGTTTAAGGCTGTCCACGGCAACCACATAAGGAGCAACAGTTAGATATCAGTATGTTTCAGTATTTTAGCGCCATTTGCATGAGCGCGAGAACTAAAGCCATGTAATATTTCTAACCGACTAAAAATAGCAACACAGCTGTTATACAAATCATCTACAACAGTAATTTAGGGCAACACCTGATGCAAATAAAGGATGGAAATAATGATTGCAGAAATGCACGCACGCCTTCTAGCCCCATTATGGCCGATGTGGGACCTACAGCGGTTTTGTTTGGGCAGCCCGAATTGGGCTGGGTGTTGTTTTTGAACTTAAAGCCCACTTCCTGTTGCACGCGTGCCTTCAAATTCCCTACAAGGGACCGATTTTGGTAACATATGGGCACGCCCGTCTTCCAATCCCATTACGGCCAATGTGGGACCTTAAGCGGTTTAGCGAAGGCTGCCTCATTTGGGCCTCTCTGGGGCTTACCCAAATTGAGCTCTTATTCATATTCCACCTGCCCTCAAGTAACCTACAAGGTGCCGATTGGGGCAGCATGTCGGTATGTTCGTTTTCTTGCCCCACTACGGCCGACTTAGGTCCCACAGAGATTTATTTGGGGCGGCCTCATTTCAGATCTATGAGGGCTTTCCCATAAAGAAGGTTGGATTGCCCTCAAATATCTGACAAGGGACCCTTCTGGTCCGGATGCAGGAATATGCTCTACATTAGCCCGAGCAACGCCGCTATGGGACCAATGCAGTAGTAACATGGGCAAGTCCAAATGGGGCTTGCCCCATCGGGGACCTATGCAGGTTTTATGATGGTTGCTCCAGCCCCACTTGTCTACATCGGACCTACTGGGCGCCACATTCTGTGCTACCTGGGAAGCCTCGTGTGCGTTGCCTGCCTGACAGCGGGAATGTTTCATTTCTGTACTCACACCAATAAAAACAATAGTTGGCTTCAAATTGTCACGTTAGCTGGATAACATGGTTCAATATCTGCACTCTCCTCAGCTCTACCTACCATGATGAGGGTCTTAGGCTATTAGGTATGTATATTTCTCAATTACGTAGAGTAGCGTCGCTCGCGGTTTCCTGCTGTTGTCGTGATTATTTAGGCCCTAATGCGCTGTTGCGCAATACCGTTTTCAGATATGTTTTACCTCTGTCCGTCGGCGGGCCACCTAATTGCAGCACTTCGATTGCCTTAAACAAACTATATGCACTTCATGGTGATTTGTGTGGCTGTGTTCGCAAGGCAACCTGCTATGTTTGAACCTGAACTGTCATACCTACGTAGTTAGGCCCTTCATGGTGATTTGTGTGGCTGTGTTCGCAAGGCAACCTGCTATGTTTGAAACTGAACTGTCAGACCTACGTAGTTAGGCCCTTCTTTACGCGGATGGATGTTATCAGCTGCTCATGTATGCCGCATGACTCAACATACTGTTTTTGTTTTCCCAACAGATCAACGATCAGACACTATGGAGATATATGTGGAATACATGGATGAGCGAAAATTGATGCAGAACATAACTCTCGAGGTTGAGCCGAGCGACACGATTCGAGACGTCAAGAATGAGATCCAAGACAAGAAGGGCTTCCCGGTTGACAAGCAGGTTCTCCTCCTCGATGGCAGAGATACAGAGGACGATGCCACCCTGTCTGATTTACACATTCAGAACGGGTCGACCTTTCAGCTTTTGCTGTTTTGAAGACCTGTATACTTTTTTATTGTGGCCCTGTGACCTCTAATTGTACTGATGTTCCTGTATGGCCAGTATACCTTTTCTTTTCTAACAATGCTGTGTTGGGCATTTGTTTATTCTCTAGTCATGAGTCGCCACGATGGCATTTTTCATCTACAGTATGTTACTCCAATGCTCTCAGGTCGTTCCTTCTCTGGGAATCTCGTAAAATTACCAGCAGTTCTTAGTGTCCGCACATTCAGAGCGTACGCTCTACTAGATACGAAAGTCTACCTTCAGACTGTGCTGAACGTTCATCCTGATTTGCCTTGGTGAAGCCTCGATGCAACAAACTTAGTTTCCAAACATATAGAATGTCAGTAAAGAGGAAATTCAGTGGCGCACTTTCCTATGCTGTGGCTGAACCGAGCTCTGAACAAGGAAATCAAAAGCTTTTACGCGCCGAGCAGGGTTTTGTTGCTTTTCGCGAGATTCATTGCTCTAGACCGGATCCTAACGCCACCATAACAAATACTAACGCCATCACAAGGAAAGGTGATGCTGAAGGCGCTATCGCGTCTACTCTTAAGGCGAAGTTTAACGTCCTCCTAGCTCTTCGTTACGTATATGTCCGGCTATAAAGTATCATAAATAGTTCGAGTGCATGTTTTGAAAAGTTTTCTAGATGGTGCTATGCTGAACTTCAATTTTAAGACGCAAGCCTTACTGACACCCTTGCGTGAAAGGCCGTATGCGTCGTTGTCAACAGCAGCGAGTGTTGTACTCTGGCGACGGCTACCGCCATTGGCGTCCCTAACTACTGACCTCTACCTAGAGCTTTGAGGCCTGGTTCCTTATGGACTGGTTCAAGCAACCCTTTTATTATAACATCCAAAAGCGCCAACAAAGAAGAAACACAAGTGACACGGACGTTCGTTGTTATTCGTTGTTATCGTTCGTTGTTGGCACTTTATTTTATATCATGCGCCAACTAGCCCAACAAAAATTCTACTAAACCTCCTGTTCCTTGTGAAGACTATCGTTTTCACCACCACCACCACCCCTTCCTATAACCCTTGACATGACCTTGCTCGTACCTAGTTATTATTTAGGACCTTTATAGAGCGCCAGATTTCTATTTTTTCATATCAAAATTGTGACCCAAAAATTTTATGCAGCGTGCAGAGTACGTAATTTCAGCTCAGGGCACCAAAGTAGGCTGCGCCTTTCTCATTGGATTTGACTACTATTACAAATTGAATTGGGATTCACTGTAGTGAAGTAGTGGCCTGCGCAAGTAGCCTACTGAAGAAGGCAACCATTATGTACAGAAACTGGCTGGTCATGCTTACCTTCATTTCGCTTCCCATCTAGCTCGCATCTTAGCAGATGCGTTAGAAGCTGGCTACCTCAAATGTGTGCCATAATCACCTCACTGCACGATGTGACCTAGCGCCTCGGACGTTGTCTGAGGAAGAATGGTGAAGAAGGCTATCTTCGTAAGAATAACATAAGTGACGAGAGTGTCGGGAAAGAAGCCGACAGGGCACAGGGGGCATCGTGCTGTGGCTTGAGCCACAAGAGCGACCGCCGTTGCGGGCGTCGCAACAACGCATCGCGCAAACAAGCTTTTGAAATTCATACACATCGTCGATATTGAGCTTTTCTGCTGAAGATTTCATTTACATTACATTATTCATGGGTTGGGAAGATGTATTCAGTACAGAGTCATGCTTTTAGTTAAGCTGCATGGACGTGCCCGGGTGGGCTATGCTTTCCTGACTCAGTAACCAAGAGCCCCGGACTGTTCAATCTCCTTCTCAAAGCAGCCCACCCAACTGATAGCTCCTTCCACCTTGACGTCGAAAGCTGCCCGACAAAGTCACGCTTGGCTTAAGTGGACTAGGGTGAGGGGGGTTGGTCTGACACCGAATACAAGGACCCTGGAATGCTTACTCTAATCACAGGCACCTTTCCATCTCAAAGCAAAGGCCCGAGTAGACAGATCTGGCCAGGTGGTTTTGTCCATGATGTCAGGCTACCCTACAACCAGTCAGTGTCCGGCCATGCCAGAAGACAACTATCACCAGCCTGATGCTTTCTCTTGATTCTTCACCGACAGTACCGCTATCGCATTAAAGCAAACCTGGTCATTTGAACTTACGCAACGGAGAGCTTCGGGCTCTCTGTGCCGACGTGGGAG
>JAJIZL010018457.1:32692-50995 GCA_023969395.1 Amblyomma maculatum | reverse complement strand
TCTTTAACGTGCGCTGACATCGCACAGCACACGGACGCCTCTTCGTTCGCCTCCATCGAAACGCACCACCTGGGGATCTTTAACGTGCGCTGCCTGGGAATGTCAGCGCACGTTAAAGATCCCCAGGTGGTCGCAATTACTCCGTAGCCCTCCACTACGGCTCCTCTTTCTCTCTTTCTACTTTCGCTCCCACCTTCCTCCCTTCCCTTACGGCACGGTTGAGGTGTCCACATAAAACAAGTGAGACAGTTACAGCGCCTTTCCTTTCCTATAAATAAATCAATCAGCCGCCTCGTGCATACAGAAGAGAAAATAGAGAAGAAAGAAAAGGAAGAGGGAGAGAAGACACGCGTCGCCACAACAGCCGTCAGCCACCACCGAAACGATAGCGGGTGCAATGAGGGCCTACAACAGATAAATATTCTGTGGCAGGCTAGCCCCCGCCGCAAGCGACGGTGATCCACCTGTCCCAGCCCCATCAGGGGAGTACTGTCATACGAAGTCCTGCTTTACCTAGCGTAGTGAAAGGTTCGTGGCGGTAGATGTGGTGAAGGGTGGAAGTTACTGTTGTAGGCCGTCATTACACCCGTCACTGCTTCGGTGGTGGACGAAGACTGTCGTTGCGGCGCGCGTCCTTCTCTCCCTCTCCCTTTTCCTTTCTTCTCTATTTTCTCTTTTGTCCGCACGAAGACGCCCGACTACTGTGCCGGAGTACCCGGGTTCGAACCCGACCTCGGCGGCTACGTTCCGATGGAGGCGAAACGAAGAGGCGTCCGTGTGCTGTGTGTTGTCAGCGCACGTTAAAGATCCCCAGGTGGTCGAAATTACTCAGTAGCCCTCCACTATGGCTCCTTTTTCTTTCCACTTTCGCTCCCATCTTCCTCCCTTGCCTTACGGCGCGGTTGTGGCGTCCACAGAAAACAAGTGCGACAGTTACCGCGCCTTTCCCTTCCTAATAATCAGTCAAGGCAGCGGAGGTGGGTCAGCTACAGAACCAGTAGCAGGCCAGTGCATTTTCTTTTCCTTCTTCCTACAGCCGCAAGAATAACAGTGAAAGTTTCGCTTCCATTTGAAAATGGTTTATAAGAAAGGCGCTGTATCTCGCAAGGTCACCTGAACGTGAGATCCTTGCATATCCGACGGCTCGAACTGCCTGGCGTAGTGAAGCTCTCGCTTCAAAACTATTTCGAGATCACTTAAAAAACTGTACTAGAGAAATGCGTAGAGCTGAGCTTTGCTGTGTTGTCAGCGAGATGTGTCAGCTGGATTCCGCGCGTGACAGACAACGCCTTTCCTGTCAACAATTACAGAATGCCGGTTAACTTTTCATAGGAACGACAAGGGGTGTTCCACTGGGACACGTGACCGGAAGCTAGGGGCCGAAACCACATGTTGGGTGGCTGCTATCTTGGGTCCCAACTATACACTTCACTGGCTCTAATTATTACCTATTCAACCCACATCAACCATTTTGTAACTTGCACACCTGTCCCTGGTGTTCTATCCGATGGTACGACTCTTTTTTTCCTATATATTAACTGTAGTTACTCTTTTAGAACTCCAACAAGGTCGCGCTCATGCCTAACTAGCCTACATAACTATTAATGCATTGTATAGCTTGTGGAGTTGTAATAGAAAGATAAATGCGTTTTCCCCGCTTAATCGCGACTGACAGTTCCAACCGCCGGCCCCACCCTGTGATCGAGTGTGCTACCGAGCGCACGCCGACCACTGCGGGCAGTGGTCTTGGAAACAAAGGGACAACACGTCCTGAAAACAAATTACTGTAATAACAACGACACCAGCTAGCAATAAAACACGCTAATGAATCTAGGTCGTCCGACTCACCAGCAAGACTACAAGCGAATGTTCACCCACGCTAGGGCAGGGGATAAACTCCGAAGCCGCACAGAGCAACAAGGTGGGAAAAGTACCGCGAGGCCTTCGCCTTGCCGGCGACAGCTAGTCGCGCGAGGATACTTCCGCTCGCGCCAAGTTCCCGATGCCGAAAAGACTTGGCTTTGTCCGCGTGTGCGATGAGATGATCTGGGGTGGCCCTTGTGCTGCCGCGACGCTAGCACTATCTCTCGATATTTATTGTTAACCAATAATGCTGGCGCCACTCCGCGATAGCTAAAGTAACTACCGCGGGGGAAGGCTGACCTTAAAGGGGACGTTGGGAGATCGCTCCCCACAGACTAATTGTGGAGATAATTAGCTAGAAAGAAGAAAACTACTACGAGCTGCCTGGACGGTACGAAACCACGATCTCCGAATTTTGCGTCCGGTGCCTTATCACTGAACTATCGCAACGGTTCGATCTACTCCTGGGTATTTACACTTCGTGTAGCCTATACTTATGATTGTTCACCATCATAAAAGCGAACATGGACCTTCCTGTGAACCACGCGTGCCACGTTGAATGCGATCTAACGCGGAGGCCGGTAGCTGTGCGATAACACTTTCGCTACCTGCCTCGTCAATGCCACCAGATTACAAGCTCCCATTAATGTAATCCGCAAACCAATGCAGAAAAAATTGACGGGCTTCATTACGTTATCTATAGAAGGAAACCAACAGCCACATATATAGGAGTTATAAATCACTATTTTCACAAATCACAAATGTAAGTGTACTATTTTGGCATAACGAAGTATAAAACATTTAAAGGTCAACTCCGGTGGTTTTTCCATCATTTTCTGTTTTTCATTGAATTACATTCCTCGGCACGACCTGACTTCAACACACAAAACCGTTTTTCGAAATTCCAACTAGGAGTACTTTTAAAAAAGAAAAACAGCAAATCGAAACCGAAACTGCTTTCACGGCTAGAAACGACGTCCCAGGTGACGAAATGGTGACGTCACACTCAGTATTAGAAAAACACTCGTACGTGCATTGGATGGTGAAAATAACGTATGGAAATCATGAAACATTGCATAAAATGTCTGAGGTAGTTCAATATAAGCCTCACAATTTCATAATCATGCGGGAAGTGGACAGTAACGCCGGTACACTGTTTGTGACGTCAGAAACTCAGTGTTGCCGGCAGAAATAGTCTCAACTTAAGCCATGAAAACAGCATATTTTAAAGTCGTGTTGCGCACGAACGGATTATCGTCCCAAATTTTGTAGAATGCGTCAGGACGGAGAGGAGAATATACAGTAAAATTTTTATTAGAATATTCGAATGTCGAAAAACCTCCGGAGTTGCCCTTTAAGTGCCTCAGCAACGTACAAATATATTATAAAAAAACTCAAATCCGAAGACATTTCTGAAAACAGCTCTTGATATTTGGAAACGCTTGAATATGCAAGTAAACCTCCAAACTAAGACATTCCAAAATATATAACACTTACTGAATTCCTCTCATTTTTTAAGTTGTGCGAATTTGGGACGGTTATCTGTACGTTTGTTTTGTCTATGTTAATACTCTTTTGGGACCACCGACAAAAAATGGGCAGCTTGAAACGGTAAAACCAAGTTCGCCTAATAAATGGTATGTCTCCATAAACTTTATAACGTATCTCGAATTGCAGCCAAAGAAATAGCCTTTCAAAGAAAATATTGTGACGCCTAGCAGAATTACTTAAACATGCAGAATTACAAACCTTAGAAAACTGAGCCTATCATGCAAGACTTAAAATCAGATACCAGATAATACACAATCACCTAAAACTGCCTATTACAAAGTACATGCCGACGTCCTCGAATAGATTAACCCGTTATAACCTTACGCATACATTAGGCGAATTCTCATTTCATACTGATATTTTCAAATACTCAGTTTTTCCAAGGGCAACACTAGAATGGATCAATCTACACACGCGCATTACTAACACCACGTCCTTAGCTGAGTTTTGTTCCCTTGTTGCAGATGAATTATAGCCATTGCAGTAACGATTGTATTCCTTATTTTTATGCTTCCTTGTTCTCTTGGTATTTTTTCTTGCCTGTTGTGCCTGAGTCAAGTTGTGAATTCATTATAGTCGATTTTCTCTTTTTTAGTATTTCAAACCTTGATTGTGCCTTGACTGTCAATTACAACTAATACTGATCCCCTCGCTGTATCATCCGTAATCATGTAATTAATATAAGTGATATTATCTGTGTTATTCGATTGTTGTAAGCTGCATGCAACACTCGACACCATGTATCATTGTGTATGCTTTTATGCTGTAGTATAATATGCTCACAGCCCTTCCTGTTACAATCCCTGATGGGATTCACAGTATCAAATAAAAAAAAATCTAGCCTACAGAAGACAAACAACCGCAGTTACAAACTTTATCACAACCAGATATCAAAAGTGAGAAAAGCTTCACATTGGATGTAAAAAACCCTAGGAAAGCGACTACAGAACGCACCTCCCCCCCCCCCCCCCCCCAAAGTGTGGTAAATTTTCTCTTCTCTAAATCTGAGCCAATTAAAAAGTGGCGGGCTTATTTATAACTTCTCTTCGCTTCTTGGCACCAATGTTTCCTACTCAGTTCGGTGACTGTTGTTTTGCCACTCAAACATTTCCGGTAAACCGTTGAGACTGAAATTGACTTTGCATTTCCGCCAAGAAAGAGTAGCCATAGTCCGGAATTTCCTTCTGTTCATAGTATAAACAGGGGTGTTTTAATCTTTTGCTACTCATGGAGCGGGCTTTGTGCGGAACGGTCAATTGAGGAGTGCAAGCTTACTTGTCATCATGAGGACTAGGGAGCCAGAATTTTCTTCTAGGCATATTCATTTTTGTTTTCACAAATATCTCGAAGCGCTTGACACACGAACAAAATAAGAAAGGTTCCATATCAGTCACAAAGTTATCTCATCATAGCCAGAGTGCCACGCCCGCACCTTCGCTCAGGCGCACACCGGGTTCTCATCTCTGCAAAAACTAGACAAACATCTGCGCTGGTACCGTCTGTGGAAGCCCTACCGAATAGAGACAAAATAGTTGAGATATTTAGAAATCATCCACATCTGCAGAATGAGCGCATACGTAAAATTTCCTCACTCAGATAGTCGGTAAGAGTCCAAGTCATTGTGCAGCTGTATAACAGTTGGAACTGAAGTCGCAACTTTCAAATTCGCCTTCTGGCCTCTCGCTATAAAGTATCATAAAATACATCCGGAATCAAAGCGGCTGAATGCCGCGATTGACGCCAGTTTCTTGACGGCCCCTCAATCGTAGGCCACCATGCTCCGACTTAAATTGTCCTCTGTATCACAACCTACTGAGAAAAATAAAAGACACCAAGCAAAAAACGAAAGCCAAGGTCTCCAGCTACACATCTAGATGGCGATACGGGTTCCAGCATGCTGAACATTGAGCTTCTCAGCGCGCGCATAATCGCAATGGATATGTGCATTAGCACCTATATGGCGGCCCCAAAAGCGTTAGAAATCTCATAACGAAGTCCTTCTTCCCCTGCATTTGTTCACTAAAAGGCGTGCTAGTGTTCTTCATAAAATCAGTTATAAGTGCCGATATAGCTACCAGCCGATCGCTATATCTTCCTTGGACAGCTGAAATCTTCGCCTACTAAAAATGCGATTACATTATTTAAAGAGCATAAACCTCTTGCATGCTGCACAGTGTTGTTTTTGAAGCCGCTCAAGCACAATTAAGCTCTCGGAAACTTTTATTGACTGAATTTTTAAGGTGATTCTAAATGTGTAATTCACTTTGTTATTCTAGTTATCTTTCAAAAGGTTCGGTTTGGTTGGTTTCGGGGGTTTAACGTCCCAAAGCGACTTAGGCTGTAAAATATGCCGTAGTAGAGGGCTCCTAGAATTTCGACCACCCGCTGTTCTTCAACATGCACCGGCATAGCACAGCACGAACAGGACTTTTTCTTTCCCTCCATCGGAAAGCCGCCACCACAGCAGGGATTGAACCCCGCATCCTTAGGGACTGCACTCGACGGGCGGATGGATAGATGGAATATAGGAGCCTCCCCTTTGAAACCGGATGGTAGCTGTTGCTAGCATGCTCGTTTTTTTTCCTCTGGCCAACCGGTATATAACTGATGTTATGGTAACCACCTGTTGGATTTTATGTTCACCCTTTCTCTTTTCCCTTTATAAATCCAATTCATTTTACTCTGCCGAAATCTGTCCGAAATTTGCTTATTCGTTATGACTCTTTTCAAAGCTTTTAACAACGTTTCCTTACTTCTTGGACCAAGTTCATTAATCAGCATGATCAGAATTTCATCTATTTCTGTAGATGGGCTTTTAGGCATTTTTTTTTCGCCTTTTTCCCGTGGATTGGTCAGTTCTAAGTTGCTTCGTATCCGGCTATTTTGTGGGGCTCCCTGATTTTCGGATATTAACCTATCATCGCTCCTAAATGATTCGGCTATAACTGATGTAATGTAGTTCACAGCGTTGTCTCCCTTTAAATAATTTCCCTCGTGATCTTCAATCGGTTCATGCTTTCATTGATTATTTTTACCTAGCCACCTTATGTTGTTCCAGAATTTTCTTGGTCCGCCTCTAGTGGCATCGTCGATTTCAGCCATCCAGCGATCATTGGACTGGTTGAGTTTACTTTGGACAAGGGCCTGTACATCAGTTTTCTATGGTCGATACGGTTCCTATTTTTGGTCTGTTTCCTCACGAGATACATGTGCTTTCTTTGCCTTTCGGTGTTCCATTGAAGCTGCCTGTCGTTGTTCAATGGCTTCTTATTCCACCAGATACGTGGCTTCCTCTTTACATTCCAGCTGTTTGCTCCTTAATTTTCCTCCTCATGAGTAGTTCTACCTGTTCATAATCCCAGTCTTTCATGGGGCTTTTCTCTTTTGCTTCCTCTATGCCTGCTGCTATCTCCGTTATTTGATTGTAGTTTGCGTTCACTGTCTGTCTAGTTCCATTTCTCTTTTCATCAAGTATTACATCTGCAGACTAATACGTTTATGATCACTTCCCAGACTACACTCCCCTTCTTTGTCTATATTTCCATTTTTGTGAGCTTGCTATACATTCCCTGCGACATTAGACAGTAGTCAATGGTCGTCTGCCTGTTCCGGAATTCCCACGTGATTTGGCCTTCACCCATTTTGCTTCTCTATTTACTATAACTAGGCCGTGTCGCTCACAGAAATCTAGCATTAGCTTCCCGTTACAATCTGTGTATCCATCTAGATCGTCGATGTGGCCGTTCATGTCCCCCAGTAGAATAATATTGGCCCCGTTTCCAAACTGGCTTATATCGTCACTGAGACATTTAACGAGATCCTTGTTTTCCTGCCTGCATTGGTGTCCTGTCCCTAAATAAACTACTCCATGTCCTTATGCCGGCAATTGTTCCCGATACCCAGATACGTTCTTTGCTAGATGAGTTTATCCTTTGCCATTTTTTTTCTTCGTGTATCAACACAGCTACCCTCTCCCTTTTTCTCCTTTGTCGTTCTGTTGCACCCTTCCCAGACGTAGCCTTCTATAGACGGTGGAGTATCGCAAAGAGCGTACACACCTATTTCGTCGTCCTTCAACTGCTGTTCCATTTCTAGCCACTTCGCTCTCTTTCTGCCCCTTTGTATCTTTATGTAGCTGATCCTAGCGTTAAATCTCTTTTTTTGCACTCTTTCTATCAGGACCTCCTCTTTGCCATTTTGTTGGACTCAGCCTGCGTTATTATGCTTTCTTCTGCTTCACTTCCAACTGCCCCTGCGCTTGGAGCCCTCAGGGACCCCTTAAAAGCTACAGCCCTGCCAACCAGGCGCCAGCAGATCTCTGCTCCCACCCTTCTGTTAAAATGGATGCCATCTCATTGAAAAGCTTTGTCACAACTTGCTCTATGTGCCTC
Organism: Amblyomma maculatum; assembly: GCA_023969395.1. Classification (NCBI taxonomy): domain Eukaryota; kingdom Metazoa; phylum Arthropoda; class Arachnida; order Ixodida; family Ixodidae; genus Amblyomma; species Amblyomma maculatum. Next base: position 43,190 of record JAJIZL010018457.1, on the reverse strand, counting down.
CCTGTTTACTTCAACCACCTTAAAAGGTTTCTTCAGGCTTAACTTTCTTATGTGATGATTAACTGTCACAACGTCCTTTGCAAGCTTGTCGTTCGTTCATAGCACCTCTGGTACTGTGCACACAACGATCGGCGCTTGCTGTGTTATGGCCCTGATACCGTCAAATCCCTGAGCTAAACTTTCCACCACCCCTGCAGTGCCAACATTGACGACATCGTTTAGCCCCGCTGCTTCTATCACCATATTACGCCCTGCAGAATTTTTCGACACGTTCCAAAATAGATCGACTGCACCTGCTCATGTTGGAATCCCTGCCAATGAGCACCCGGGAATTCTCTCTCTCCCTCCCAACTGCTAGCTCCCGAAGCCCCTTCGGGTTATCTGTGTCCTCTCAGGGAATTTCATTGTTCCTTACTCTTCCTGCTTTCCAGACTTCTTAGTAGCTACTTCTGAATAGCTCTGCCGGTTCGGCACTGTCTAACCTACTTTGCCTTCACTGTCCATGTCAGGGCCGGCACTGGAATGTTCGTCCTTGTTGCTTCCAACGACAGTATCGGCCTTGATTTCTTCTATTTTAGGAAGCTGTCTCAGCAATTTCTCATTTTCTGCCCTTATTATACCTAGTTCTTTTTTCAGGACACGCGGCACTAGACCAACATTTTCTTATTCAGCCCTGTCCAGCCGCGCATTCAGGACGCAACACCGGCACAAAAGGTCAGTGCCGCGAACACAACTGGTTGTACATTATGATCGCAAATAATTTTCCTAGCGCATTTAAAACACAATATTGAAGCACGATGTTTGCATTCAATGGGCAAACGGGCGCTACTCTGTATCTTCACGATCAAAGGGGAAAAAGCTCGTGACTTTCATATTCTGTTCGATTTTTGCAAGCTTAGTGACAAGAAAAAACAAGAAACGTAAAAGCTTGTACGACCAGACACAACAAGGATCAATCTGTGAAGCATATGACGCGTATCAACTTGCTGTGCATAGATATCCGCTTGGCAACCACCTACGAGCGCAAAATGCTCTACTATAGTATTTGGTTTTTCCAAAGCTTGTGTATTGGTTTCAACGCCAGAGAAAGAGCTATGATGCCAAAGTGGGGCCCAGGTCAGTGAGGGATGATAACACTGCGATGATAAGCGTTGCTTCTTTACTTCTTGTGATTCTTGTTCTCGAGACTGGCTGGCTTTATTATTGCGGTGAGAAATTATGTAGCAGATATTTGCTTCCCTCCAATAATATAGCCTCCGCTTGGACGTCACAACCCTCGTTTGGGTGCTGAAACCGAAACTGAATTAGACGTAAAAAAAATTATTTTATTTAAGTGTCGTAGGCAATTTACCTTTAACGGATGGTTAGAGATCATAAATCACGCAGCCAAAAAATTAGATGTATACATACTCCTTTGATATGCAGGGTGTTCCAGTTAAGACTAAGTTATATTTCAAAAACACCCCAGGTAGGCACAGTATGCCCTAAAAATATCTCTAATCATCCATTTATTTCACTGAACCACTAATTAAGTTTTATTTTACTAATGTAATTAAGTGGTTAGCCCCACGGGTAATTCGAAGCCGTGAGCAAAGCGATCTCATATCAGTTTTTGCAATGAAGAAAAACTTTATTCCTAAAGCGCTGCTCCAGAAGGAAACCCATCGCTTTTTTTTTACATGAAACCGGAACTGACCAGAAGACATACCCAAGAAGCTCCACACAGAATCGATGCCCGCTGATGACGCAAAGCAGTGGCTACAACCTTCTTTCGAACTACAAGCTCTAGTCCACCATGGTATACAGAATGCAGCCGGTGGCGGAGCTCGGGTTGAAGACGATGAGGATCAGAGCCATATCCTGTGAAACAGGTCCATACCAGAACTGGTGCGCAGGCCGAAGGTAAAATAAGAAAAAAAGATACACTAGGGAAACAATAAGCAAACAGAAACGCTCTAACCAGTCGCGCATGCCAGCCAAGATGTATATCCCAGCATTCGCGAACGTCAATGCAGGCACATGCACCAACTTCCACAATTCCCGCACCATGTGGAAATGATTGCAGCCCCATGGGCTTCGCCGTCGGAGGATGCACTGGGCCCGGATGGCGGTCTGTTGGAGGTTGCGTTCGTGCAGGCTGTAGATGTCTATCTGTGGGCAGAGCAGCACGCCGAGATATCTATATTCGGGGCCCACGCTTAGTCTCACTCCGCTCAGGGTCAGGTCAACTTCGCTCTCAACTGTACCTGCTAGTTGGACCACGGCCGACTTTTTGGCACTAACCTGGTTACCTCTTTGTAGGAGATGTCCAGCAGCGACTGTTCGTCGCTTCGACAATCCGCCGTCAGCAAACAAATCATCCGCAAACGCTAGTCCTGGTAGCCGGCGGCTTCCGTCCAGCCCAACAGTAGTGTACGTTAGGCTGAAGCCAATGTCTGACCTGATGAGCGCTCGCTCGAGGCCAGCCGCATAGAGAATATAGACAAGTGGTGAGAGTGAACAACTCTGTCGAAGGCCTTTGGTCACACTGATGCAATCTGACTCCACGGGTCCGAATCGCGCCATCACCGCGTTCTCTGCATACCTCCGACGTGCGTCCAGTAGTGTGCCAAGCATTCCCAGGGCATCACGAAGATCAAAGAGGGCAGCATGTGGTGCACTGTCATACGCCTTCTCCACATCCAAGAAGGCAACAGAGCAGGGATCGCCCTTTCTTCTAGCGCTCTCCGCACACTGCGTCAGCCCGTACAAACTGTCATCGAGCCTGCGCCTGGGGCGAAACCCGCTCTGGAGCTCTTTTAGAAGACTACTCGCTTCTACCCATCCATTCAGCCACTCCTTCACTACCCGTGCGAACAGACGATAGAGCGCACTCATGACAGGGAGGGGGCGGTAGTCCTGAAGGTTATCTGATGCACCTTCCCGCTTTAGAATAAGCGCAACTCGGCCCCGACGCCAGTCTCCTGGAACGGGAACCCCGTTAATGATGTCAGTCAGCAAGACGCAAGCTGCTCTCTCGAAACCGTGCCGAGATACTTCATCACGCGAGCTGGTACGCCATCCGGTCCGGTGGCTGTTCTGTTAGACGAGCCATCGCCCGATCGACAGTGAGTGAGAAGGCCTAGCGTGGTCTTGTCTCACTAAGTGTGTTCACTACTCGTGGATGGCAGGCCTGTGGAGGCCTCAACAGCATTCGTGTCTGCGAAGGCGTACATCTGGGCAAAGAACTGAGTGAGGTATGCATTGACCTGTGACCGGCTGACCTGTTTGTCTATGCGTGAGCTGAACGGGTGGTGGTTGACAGCTGTCCAAAGAGCCAACGTACCTCTAGAATGTCTTCGTGGTAGTCTGCCCTTCAGCTCGTATGGACTACATGAGTCGGAGGTTGTGTGCAGCAAATTTAGCCTGTACTAACTTCTGACTTCATGTTTGAGGGCGAAATATTGCTAGCATTCCGCCGTGCAAGCCTCAGCGAAGCTTGTTTGTGTGCCCTGTGATGTTCTCGGCTGGCATCTCATCGCACCCGCCAAGTAGTTTCAACCTCCTCATCCCACCATAGATTGGCTGGAGTCCACGTGGACCGCCATTCCCCGGACCATATGGCTGCGCATGATGGAGTGGAGCGCCGCAACACATTCGTCGTGAGTGAGTGAGTGAAAAACTTTATTAAGTATATTTAAGGGAGGGGGATGGTAGGTGGGGTCCCTAGTCCGGGACTCCAGCGGCTGCCGCTGCTACCCGCGCACGTGTCACGATGGCCCGTTGGGCCTCTAGTCCAGAGCTGGATAGGGCAGCCTCCCACCCCTCAATTGTTGGCACTGCATTCGGATCATCTGGAGGATTGTGTGGGCAGGTCCACACCATGTGGTGCAGGCCTGCCTTTTCCCCACAATATTTGCATTTGGGGTCGCAGAACCCGGGGTGTATTGTGTTTAAACGGGCTGGTGTGTTATATGTACATGTCTGTAGGCGTCGCCATCTAACTTCCTCCGCTTTGGAGAGTCCCTTGGCTGGGGGTGGATATTTTCTGCGAGAGAGTCTGCAGTGCTGTAACCTCTCCGCATACGTCGCCAGAGGGCCGGGATAGGGCGGTGTGGAGGATGGAGGGGTCGAGTCCCGGGGGAGGAGAGCTCAGGCAGCGGCATGGGCGCACTCGTTCCCTTCCACGCCTTCATGTCCCGGTGTCCAGACGAGGCATTTGTCTTGTTCGGGGTGTCCATAATTTTTCAATATTCTGGCAGCCTGGAGACATATTCGCCCTTTGATGTAGTTGCGGTAGGCAGCCATAGAGTCTGTTATTATATAGGCGCAGGTGGTATGCGTGGCGGCTAAAGCAATGGCCACCTCCTCCGCCATTTCTATATTGTCATCGCAGATGGTGAGGGCATCAACCAGTTGTTGTTGGTGAATCACAACCGCTACCGTGTACCCCGCTTCTGACTTTGCTGCGTCTACGTAGTAGGATGCAGTGTCCGTCCCGTACTTTTCCTGGATGTATTTGGCCCGCGCCTTGCGGCGCCCTTGGTGGAACAGAGGATGCATATTGCGGGGTAGGGGAATGGCTATGAACGAGTCTGACCACCCTGGCGGTATAGCCTGTTTTTGTACGAGACCTTGCGGGCTAGTCAGGTTAAGGTCCATAAGAACGGTCTGGCCCATGCGGGTTGCTGCTAGTCGATTTATCTGGGTGGCGCGTTGGGCGACAAGGAGTCCTTCGGCTGTATTGTGCACCCCTAATTGCAAAAGACGTTCTGTGGAAGTGCTTTGGGGCAGGCCCAGCGCCTTTTTAACTGCGTTTCGTATAATGACGTCGATTTGCTTATAGTCTCCCGTTTTGAGGTGCAGATACGGTGTCGAATACACAATTCTATTAATGATGAATGCTTGAACCAGGCGCAGGGTGTCTTGTTCGAGCATACCCCTGTTGTTGGTAGTGACCCTGGCTACCATACGCTAAACCTGCAGACTGGTGTTTTTGAGCCGAGTGAGGGTGTACACATTTCTGCCCTTGTCGTTGATGTAAAGCCCTAGAACCCTGATGGTGTCCTTCTGTGGTATTGAGTTTCCATTGAGGTTGACTTCAACAGTGGGTCTGCGTTGGCGGGAGCTGTGTAGTACCAGCAACTCCGACTTTTCGGGGGAGCAAGTAAGGCCGCAGTTAGCGGCGTAGGCTTGCACGATGGTTACGGCCTCTTGAAGGCGGTCTTCGATTTCCGCGGTAGAATAGGCCGTGGTCCAAATAGTGATGTCATCCGCGTAGAAGGCGTACCGTAGATGCGATACCTGATTTAACTGTGCTGGGAGTTTGATTAAAGCTATATTGAAAAGTAAGAGTGATAGAACAGCACCCTGTGGCGTGCCACGTGTGCCTAGGTGTATTTGGCTGGGTTCTGCCAGACCGAGGTCGGCGTAGACGGTACGACCGTGAAGGAGATCTTTAACATATGCATAGGTCCTTGCACCACAATTGATGTGGCTCATATTTTCCAAAATAGAGTGGTGCTTTACGTTATCAAACGCCCCCTTGAGGTCAAGAGCAACACATGCGTGTCGATAACATGGGGCACCGCCCCAACTGTCTCGATCCCTGATAGCTGTTGCTAGGAGGACTGGCAATGCTGTTTTCCAGAGCTCCGCCACCGGCTGTGTTGTACACCACTTTTACTCACGACTGTAGATTATTTTACTTCACAGCGTGAAGAAAAAGAAATGCCAGTCACAACCAACATACTATCAAATAGAAAGCCTTTTTTTTGGCTCATGACTCGCCTGCATGTCCGTCAGTGCGTCCGCGAGAAGTCTCCAATTTGCGAGGCTTCGTGGAATTCCACTAGTCAATTATCCTGATGACGTCATCAGAAAAACAAATACCCTGTCTTTACCGGGAATTGAACCTCCATCCCTTGCATCCCCGGCCGAGAAATTTAACCAACTGCATCACGCCCGGGATAGTGAAACGCACATCATAGTTATCCTCTCAACATTGATCTTGTTTAGGCCAGATTCAGCTCAGACTGTGATGCTGTGATCGCCCGTTCCAAAGGGTGCGGCCCCATCGCCATCGCCATCGCCAAAAGACAGGACACACAGTAAGAAGACACGTACGCCACCAACTAGACAAACAATTAGCGCTTTTAACAATTCTCCTGGTCTACCGCGAGGATGACAGTAGCAGGATTTCGCGAGTGGCCGATGTAGCGCCTTTCCTGTAACAATTATAGAACTCCGGTCAACTTCCGGCGGTTCCGAGAATGTGGAGTATCGAATAGATTCACCTCCACCAAGAGATGTTACGTGGAAGATTTAAAGTCCCAAAGCTGTCCGCACAACTAACGTTGATGAGGGTACCGATTTCACAACACTCAGCGTCGTCGTCTTCTCGGAGTCTGTTGCACTTCTTCATCCTCATCACGAACAGCGAATACAGCTAAGTAACAATATTATTGGTGGGTCCAGTGCGCACGCGTGAACGAAAAATGCTAGCCGCTTCCTTGAAGCGTTTGAACAAGAGACCTCTGTTGGAGGATTTCCTGCTGTGTGCTTGGCAGGCCAAGTGGAAGTGTGTCCAGGCAGTACGAGCTCTTAGCCGTTTTTTGTCGCAACCGGACTTTACTCGCGCTTGTAATGCAAGCTGCCGTGCCTGTGTATATTTTCATATGCCTTCTCCCACATCGTCAACCATCATGATACTAATTCTTCTCCCCTTCCCCAGTGCAGAGTAGCAGGCTCTATTCTTTGCCTTTCAATAAACCCGTCTATCTAAAGAACGCCGGTGAACAGCGATACGTTCAACGGAATGCTGGTTATGTTCGACGAGGGGCGCGTGATGTGCCGTGTGAAACAGCAGCGCTCAGGCTTTTGCATTTCTCCACTGCACGTTCTGCAGTGCTGTCGTGATTTTTCATTAGGGATGGAGCAAAACGAAGTGCGTGACACGTTAAAGTAGAGCAGGTAGTTCGAATTCGGTGCCATTACAATATTTAACACCATCACCGGACGTCGGTTCTGTACGGAGCTGAATTCCTTCGCGCCTGTTGTCCTCTGCTTCGGTCACGCGCGGAAAGAAGGCGTCGAATTTGCTCGCGGTCCAAGACCTTAGAAATAATTTTCATCGTTTCAAAAACTTATATGGCATAGTCTTATTGACGGCTTCGAACTCCCTACTGAGAATAACTTTAGTGAAATAATTAAAATGAGATTTTTATTTCATTGGCTCAATAATTAGAGACGTTTTACGGCCCATTGTGTCCGGCGTGGCATAGAGTTAATTCCTGGAAATATTATTTATCTTCTTAGAACCTACTACTTTTTGAAGTCAGTTAAAGACTTCTTCCCAGACACATCTTGTATAGCATATCAGCTCTAATTTCCTGGATTTAAATATCTTGAATTCACTATAATTGTTTCATTACTGAATGCGTGTTCGTCAACAATTATTGCAATGTATGCACACTGTAATGAACATATTTCCAGTGCTACAAGCGCTTCTGACGATTTATTTCCAACGAAATTTAATGCTATATTTTTTTTTTCAGATCATAATGTTTTGATGATAACAGTTCACTTCCCAGTCCCGCTAATCTTGCCAACTTAAGCCGGCTAGAAAATGACGTTGCATATTCAGTCAACTAAGGCGAAATAATTATTATTGTTCCACGAGATACCTTCGTGGTGTTAGAGGGTGCAGTAATGCGGCAGTCACATCTACCGATCCAATAGTCGTCGAACGGTAATTTAGAATGCAGCACCGCGTCGCCAACTCATTGCTTCGTGATATTAACACAAAGCGGATATGGACAAATAAAAAGTAACCTATTCTCTCACCGTGTCCTATCTTGGTGATGTAGTGGAGCGCGAACTCGTCAGCGGAGTGGAACCTGTGCAGGTCGCGCTGCATGAGGGCGAGAAGCTCCAACTTCCGCTGCCAGTCGCCCGACGGGTTGGGCACGGTCAGGTAGTCGCTCAAATGGCCGCACAGGTACGCCAGCCACAGCGCGTTTGTCTCTGAGTGGAACAAATCCCAGCGGTCCCTGCGCACGTCATCATAGACCATACGACGCACTTTTTTTGCTTGAGCTATTGCCACCTACATGTGTGCCACTTGCCTCTGAGGTTTAGAACCTATACCCACAAACTTTGATCACAGGCCGTATTTCCAATGCCCGCTTGCAAAACAGAATTCTTTGTAAAGCATATTTCAAAAAAGAATGTTTCTACCCCTGTCTTTGTCGATCCCCCCCCCCCTCCTTATTCTCTTCTATCGGGCTCTCACTCCACATTCTTTCGAGGTCTTCTTCATCGTGCATTTGGGTGTCTCTTCAGAGCCCTTCGAGCTATATGAGAGCCAATGCCCCTTTTATTTAGTTACCAGTAGCAAAGGTACTTGCGAATTCACCAGCATCTCCCACAAAACCCTCCAGCAAGTGAAGCTGCCACCCTCCAGGAGCACTTAATGCCACCTATGCATCCCTTGCTTACATTCGGCTTAGAGTGATTTCAGTGATGGCATTAAACATGTCAAAGTAATCATCGAGGGTAAATCCAGCGAATATCGCAAATTTGTTTGCTGTCAAGTTTTATGGTAGCCCCGTTACTTTCCTTTTAGCATTCGCGTGTGCATGTGACCTCCGTGCCATTTGTTCCGCGAATAAGCGAGCATTGCATTGCATTCCTTTAAATGCGTAACGCGAATCTCGCTGGATGTAATGCACCGGAATCATTCATAAACCCCAGCTAACGCATAACTGTTTTATACGTCGTCCAACCGCAGTGCATGCATCTTCTATATTAGTGTCGGGAGACAGGGCTACGAGTACTCGCATTGGGCGATGTTAATGATCACGTGAAGTGCTATTGCCGTTAAGCGGGAAACTAGGCAAGCTTTACCGTTCAAGAAACGAACAGAACGAGGGACTTGCACTGCCAGTCTTTCCTCGCTTCACAGTAGTGAATCATTCTACAAAAATCTATATTCCTCATAAAGTGCGCAGAAAGTAGTCTATAATTCTACCCGTCATGTTACCATAAAAATGGATTGCGGCAATGCAACTGTATATGCACACCCCATGTTCTCGCAGAAATCACTAGATACCTATGAAAACAAGCTAGTCTGATTTCAATATTACAGATGCTTTTTAGGCCGTAAATAAATTCCAACACGTTAAGTTACTCCTAATTAAGCGACTCACTCGATAAGCGTAAGTACCTGCACTACAAGCAGTTTTTAGATGAGCAGAAAAGCAGACGTAGTAAGACAGCATTCTGGACTGGAGAAGGGTTCGGTTTTGTTTGAGGGGTTTAACGTCCCAAAGAAACTCAGGCTATGAGAGAGAAAGGCTATGAGGGCATGGTAGTTGTATCACTGAGCTGATGCATGATTCTCACTGCAGTCATGTCATCAGAAAAAAAAGACGCAACCTGTGAGAAGAAAAAGATAGCCCGCGCAGACCGGTGTGCGCGGTGGCTGCAGCACGTGAGTTTGCGCACTCCACGTCTGTTCAAGCAGGTCAGGGGAATCGCGAATGCAATAGACGAAGGAGGGCAGGTACCAGGACCTCTCTGAATACGTTTAAATGCCGGCTGTCCCCCGGCAGTCAATGTGTCAAAAATCCCGCTTAGCCTCTCTCCCGCTTAGTCCCAAATCCTCTTCCTTTTTCTTGTCGTTCCGATTGCAGATTTCTATGCGAATCTGCAACAAATGCCTCAGCGCTATGATGGTTCAGTGTCTAAGAGCGGTAGGGGGAGGTTACTTCCACACGTGGAGCCCGTTTCAACTTGCATCTCTAAAACATCTCTAAAAGTGGAAAGACGCATTTTTCTTCCACCATTTTTTACCACGCGTTACGATTTTATCTCTCATCTTTTTCAATTTTTTATGCAAAGCATTTGAAGTGCTGTGGTCGCGAAAACTGTCTGCCGTGTGTATGCAACCTTTAGCTACCTTCTACGACGTGAGGTCGCAGTAGAAGTTAGGGAAATCCCCTCTCCGCTTAAGGTGGAAGGGGGGATGTAAGTATAGAGTGGAGACATGAATATAAAGGTGAATTTCGATAAAAAAGTAGTATGTAACGACAACACTTGATTGTAATTAAAGACAGATATTAGCGGACTACTCGAATATAAGAAAATAATGTGATATAACGGTGTTTGCTTAAAGCAACGGCCAAGCATGACTCATGAAGATTAAAGAGGACTGAGAGTGGCTGAGTATTACTAATGATCACTAAGAATGGCTCACAGAAATGTCTGAAAGTCCCTTGCCACATTACATGAAAATACTGCTTCTAGATGCCACCACGATTATACTATGTGTAGGGTTCCAATAAGCGCACAGTATAATGAAGTTGCCAAAAGCGCATTTAATGTGTTTCTGTCTACTAAATAAGCTCAGTCAGAAAGCCTCATGATTGTGTGCTTCCTCCAAATCACACCTGCTGATCGCTCGTGACTTGTTTAGCCTAAAGCGTTGTCTTTTACCTTTTCATGCTTTTTTTTTTTT
>JAJIZL010018457.1:13609-32592 GCA_023969395.1 Amblyomma maculatum | reverse complement strand
AGAAGGCGGCATACGGGATGGATCTTTGTGCCTGGAGTTGAGCTGCAGATAACAACATTGTAGATACCCGCTCGGGGACGTGTGCTTCTCTCCGCGCATGAGTCGATGTCGATGGTGCCTCTTTTATCATTCCTCTTTCTTTTATTCGATACATTTTCAATCTGGTAATAAAGCGCCGACTTTTTTTTTCTGCGAATAAGCCTTGTTTTCAAAGCGTAAACTGACGGTATTTGGCCACAGAACGTAACGGCGATCTTTATCTGCTATCACACATCTCAGGCAATGTCGTGAAAAGACAAATTCGCCGCTGATTACAGTTCAATTTCCACGCAACAATTTAGCAAGCAGTATAATCCGCCGAACCGGCGACGAATCTTATTCACATGTTCCGCGCAATAGTACTGCAGGATACTGATACTATTCTAATTCTCTATAGCCCTGTGTTAGATATACTTCTCCGCTCGTACGCGTCCCGGCATATCTAGACTGTGACATGACGACGTGAATAAAAACACGTGTCTCCTTAAGAGCTTGCATTAAAAAACAACCTTGTAATAAAGATTCCAGGGTTGACCTTCAGTATGCTTGTCTGACGTCATTAATGCCGTCGCAGTTAATGACCAGTACCACACCGCCTAATGATGAAATAACTTGGCTCGCGAGGCCGGGAGGAAACGCTTCCATCGGGTGAGTTTACTACTCATGTCAATAGTGTGTTTTCTACCAAGGCAGGCTTACTTGATTATCCTTTCCATTGTGAGGTAGATGGCTGTTTTCTCTTTATACACGCAGTTGTAGTTCCTCATGCGGATGATGATCTGGTTGTCTGCAAGGAAGAAAAAATGTTCTTGTCGAGAGAAGCAAAGCAGAGAAAAAGCACCCATTGCCTAAACACCTTACAAAATGTAAAAACCAGAATAAAAAAAGAATATATTCCGACTGCGCGAAATCACCTTGCCATGAGTAAGCCGTAGAAATAACCAGCCCACATTAGACGTACCAAGGATTATGTGCCCCCTTTGACGTATAGACCGCTTTATCATGGGCGCTGCCATTTTGTTTAGGTGGTGCCATCTAGCGGCCCAGTTCAGAACACCCGCCATGCTGACATATGCGGTGTATCCGCGGAATAGAGACAAGTAGTTCAAAGCGGCATTTCGGAGCTTTCGCATAGAATGTTTTGCGTTTTGAAAGCACCGGAAGGAAAGAAAGGTGTTCAGTAGCAGCCAAGCCATATTCCGTCAGAATGTCCGGAATTTATTCAGCTGATGGGGTCGAGCGAGGACTACAAGCCTGATGAGACATTATAAAGTTCGTAACTTTTAAGGGGCAGACAGGATGGTGCACCACTACCACGAAGGCAGTGAAACACGCAATGCAGGGCAGTTTTCGACTGGCCGCTAGCTGCGTTCGTCCGATACTGCCGCCACGCTCACGCCGCCTGGCCATAGGATATTGGAAAAGAACTATAGATCCTTATGGAATAACGTCTCATAATGACATCAGTGAAAATTTCTGTCAAGAACGATTATTTCATATCCCATTTCTGGTCGCAGGATTGCTTATTTTCAAACTGTCTGTCGTTCCCATCACCAAATTCACATTTATTATCAGCAGAAAAACTTGAAAGGTGAATGATTTCAGAAAAAAAGTATTGCAGCGCTGCTTCACTCAATAATAAGTTGACAACCAATATAATGGGCATCTTGCCTTCCAATCCTCCCTTCCTAACAAATCTCCAGCGGGCTACGCCAAAATAGTTTTTTTTTTTTTTTTTTTTTGCCAGACGGCATCTAAATTTTTGCCGCAAAGAATATCATCCGCTTTTACCACAACGACCGCTTGTTGCACGGTTGTTCAGTTTTTCCCGCCGCTTCTTCATAAACACCGCGTTTGGAACTCGCGCGAAGTGCTGCCAAGGCGAAACACTTTGGGGTTTGGCTTGAAATGCAGAGGCCATTAGTTTTCGCGTGAATGAAATTGTTGCAAGTGGAACAATGTACAGAGACAATCATGGATATCACCGCCGATAATCTTATCTTCTGACAACCTCTGTTTTCGGCTGTTAATCTCATGTTAATTCGCACAACACAGTAAAGAAAACATTTTTTCTAGTAATGGCCCATGTTAGCAGCTAAGCTGCGGCGAGCGGAAATGAAAAGAACAGGCAGGAGAATGAAAGAAATGGGCAAAAATAAGAAAAGACAGGGGCAGCTAAGTTATGTAAAAAAACGCAGAATAAAAAAAAAACTTAAAATAGTGACTGCTAATATCAGCTGACCAGCTTAAGACACTTTTCAGCTATTCTAGACTATTTCTGTGCAAAATACTTTCACGGTTGCCCCGCTGCTACCACCGCGTCCCCACATACCAGAGAGGAGGAGTGACGCTGCGCGCAAGGGTTCGCGGCAGTTTTCGTCCTCGCCGCTAAGATGTTCTATAGATCAAAATGGGCAGACAATACGGGAACAGCAGCGCTTAGCTTTGCTTTTAAAAGCGCGAGAACGCGACAACAACAATCCGCCTTTTTCACAAGGCCGCTCTGCGCATTCGCGCCTCTCCCCTGGTTGAAGGCAAACCACAAGCCCAAGCTGGACATGCGCTGTTCCTGGCCTCCGTGATCGACGCAGCCGTAACTTATCTCGGAGGACATGTGTGGTCATCATTTCTGACAGGCGTATGCGACAGATGGCGGTAGCTGTCAAGAACACACACTGTCATTTCGCTGATGCCAAGGACGTTTTCAACCAGTAGCAGGCAAATTTTCAACCACTCCCGGAGGGCGCTACATTTCGTGAAAAAGGCGGATTACGGCAACTCGCAAAGTAGAAGTGAGCCAGTTGGCTTTATTTTTCGTCATAGTGCATAAAAACAAACACCATAGGCAGGAACACTGGACATGACCTGATTTTCAACTACAATTTATTCAAACCGCAAGGTAAGATGCACACGCTGAAATAATTCAATCATGTGGCCCTGTTCGCAAACAACCGCTCTCTAGTGTCTTGATCTTAGCTTCTTGCAGTGTTAGAGGTGTGCTGAGGGTCACGGTACCTATGAACGTGAAATGTCTATACTATCTTTCTAACATGGTCGTCCTGCTTGAATGAACCTTCAATTGAAAGCTAGCGCCATCCCAATATTCCTGTCTTAAAACCGAAAGCTTTTACTACTCCCATCCGCAGCTTCTTCGCCGTATTCGCCGTGATTGTCCCTGAACTGAGGAGGAACCATGTGGTAGCTATCACATCACTCAGCCGCCGTCGCCGAAACCAAGGTACCCGCGCGCTCGCCTCTGCCTAGACACGTGATAACCATGACGTCACTCAATCGCAGCAACATTTTAGCTGAGCAGTTCAGGCTTAAGCAGGCCGGAAGAAAACTGGCAGCATTTTCTGTAGAAAGACAAGAGGCAAGAATCCCGGAGGGAGCGGACAAGATTATTCTCCGACCCGAAGGAGGACTAGATAGACTCCTTAAACGTGGAGCCGCATATTTAACAAGAATGATCAGGGCGTCGGCGGGCGTAAATATTGAAGAAACGGAAGAGGAGGACATCGTGATACCCAACACGAAACAACATTCCATTCTCATCGCTACAACAAGTGGGGAAAGGAAAATGAAATACGCGAGCATAAACCGAATTAAGCTAGGGGAAGAAGAAGAGGTGGCAGTCTTCGCCTACGTGGGCACTCCGGACGGGTGCGGCAAGGGAGTGGTGCACGGGGTGGATAGGATTTTCACCCAAGAGGACATCATGCAAATGCTAAGGCACAAGGCAAACCCGGAGGCTATCGGGGTAAGAAGACTCGGGAAAGATTCCACGACTATATTAATACTCTTCAAGGAGGAGAAAGTACCGAGGACCGTCATCCTTGGGGGAGCCCCGCACAGATGCTACCTGTATAAGAAGAAATATGAAGTATGCAAGGCATGCGGAAGACTAGGCCATAGAATCGACGTATGTCCAAACCCGAGAAACATCAAGTGCCGTGGTTGCGGACAGGAAAATCCACCAGAGGACCACACCTGCAAGCTGAAGTGCCAACTCTGCGGGAAAGAGCACATGCTGGGGGACAGCAAATGCAAGCTGATCCATCGTACACCGTACGAAATCAAAAAGAGAATCTGGGAAAGAAGATGAAGAAAGAAGCGGAATCGGGGGGAGCAACCAACCAAATCGCAAAAACCCAAGAACACCAGAGCCGCCCAAGAGCCAGACAAGAAGAGGAGAAGGAAGGGTACAAGCCCAGGACGAGCTCCTTCCCTAGACTAGAAGAGGAGCAGCGGACAGCCTCCAGGGGACGAAGCTCTTCCAGGCGGAGGAGCCAATCCAGGGGACTGTCAAGCTCGAGAGCCACGACCCCCAGTCGAGACCGAGACGAGCCAACAAACGAGAATGGTGAGAGCAAAGGCGTGAGCTTCGCAGGCAAGGTTACCCAGGGCCGAAATATTAAGAAGGACAAAAAAGACGAGGAAATAGAAAAATTAACAAGCATTAAGAGCACGAATGCAACGATCCTTAGTTTAAAGGAGGAAATACAAAATTTAAAAACAGAGCGCAATACAGTGGCGACTAAATCTCAAACAAAAGCAGGCGGATCTGAAATAGGGGCGCCCAACAAAATCGAAGGCCAACATCTTACAGCTCAAGTCGACAACAAGGGAGCGGATAATAATATGCTGGTCGAGGATACCTCTCCACCCCCACCTAAGCGCAAAGTTAGGGAGGATAGCAGCTCAGATCTAACAGTGGATGAAAAGCTAGAGAAAGTAAATGCGAAACTGGACAGAAGTCTTAAGAATTTCGCTAAGGAAAGAGACAGTAAACTTGAGGACTTAGCCAAGCGGATTCAACATATGCAGATACAGATGCAAAATCACTTTCACCTCATGACAGAGGCGCTCCAGCAATTAAAGGGGGAAACCGCCAACCTAAATGCGAGAGTGACTATACTTAAGGAGAACAAAACAAAGTTGAATAATGGACAGACCGCCCAATAACATCCAAATTTGGCAGTGGAACTGTCGCGGGTATCGACGCAAGCGACCGGTATTGCAGAGCACGCTGTCGATCCGCGAATCAGCCCCCCTTGCTATAGCGTTGCAGGAGACCGGCGGCCCGGCCAAATTGCAAGGGTATCGCGCCTTCCACAGTGGGAAAGGGGACAAATCGAGAGTTACAACACTGGTGCAGAGAAACATAGCAACAATCCAACACGAATTAGAGGACAACGTCATAGAAAACGTCTTTGTAGAAATTCTAACAGGAAAAAAGAAGGAATCAAACACTTTCCTACTCAATATCTACAGCCCACCGAGACAACGGAAGGTCCGCTTCAGGGCGATAATGAACAAGGCACTTAAGGTAGCAGGGAACCAGCCGCTAATTATAGTGGGGGACTTTAAAGTCCATCATCCGGAGTGGGGGTACACTAAGGAAGACGCAAAGGGGAGACAGTTGTGGGAGGACACGCATAACCTGGGGATAACATTGCTGACTGACCCATTACACCCCACGCGGGCGGGGAACAGCGTTACCGCCGATACCTCACCGGACCTGACCCTGATTAAAAACGTAGAAACAACGCAATGGCTAAATACGGAACTCAACCTGGGGAGCGACCACTCAATAGTGGAAACCACGGTTGAAATCAGGAGTAAAGTCAAAGGAAAAAAGTGCTTCCGGACGAAAATCACAGACTGGGACCGATTTAGAGAGGTTAGGGAGAACAGAGACCTAACAGAGATAGGAAATATAGAGGACTGGTGCGAAGCGGTAAAGAAAGACACCAGGAAAACAACTAAGACGCTAGAAGGGGAAAAAGCTCCGGAAATAGCGGACGCCCGACTCCTACACATGTGGGAGGCCAAACAGGGCATGGAACGTCGACTTAAAAGGCAGGGCAGAAACAACAAAAATCTCAGAAGACTGGCGCGTCATAACAAAGAAATAGAAGATTACGCCTTTAAACTATGTGAACAAAATTGGACTAACAAATGTGGCGACATGGAAAGGAATATGAACCTCCCGCAGACGTGGAATATCCTAAGACATTTAATAGACCCTAAAATGTCCAAAACACAAGCACGAGTCAAAATGGCTAAGGTTAGACACGCATGCGAAGAGCAGGACAGAGACCTAACAGAGATAGGAAATATATTCATGAAGAAACTCGTCGAGACATACATAGGGGACACCGAAATTAGAGAGCTACCCGACAACCAGGGAATTCCAAATGAGAAGTTAGATGCGCCCATCACGAGAGCTGAAGTAAGGGCGGAGATAGCGAAACTCAAAACCAAGTCAGCTCCAGGGCCAGATGGAGTCACGAATAAAATGCTCAGGAATTTAGATGACAACTCGATAGAGGCCCTTACCAGCTACATGCAGAAATGCTGGGAAAAAGGGGAGATCCCACCGCTGTGGAAAGAGGCTACCGTGATCCTGATCCCAAAACCCGGGAAGCAACCGAAATTGGAAAATCTCCGGCCTATATCGCTCACGTCATGTGTAGGAAAGTTAATGGAACACATAATTCAGACCAGAATTTCAAATTATATGGAGGAAAAACAGAAATGGCCAGACAAGATGTATGGCTTCAGGCCCCATCTGAGCACACAGGACGTCATGCTGCGGCTGCAGCAAGACATAATTCCAGAACCAAAGATGCGAAAGTCATTATGGGACTGGACCTAAAAAGGGCCTTCGACAACGTCAAGCACGAAGCCATCTTGGAAGGGCTCCAGCAGGCAGGAATAGGGCTAAAAACTTATCGCTATGTCAGAAGTTTCTTAACGGACCGCACGGCGGTTATAACTTTCCAGGAAATGCAATCTGGGGTGATCAGGCTAGGTAACAGGGGGACACCTCAGGGATCGGTACTGTCACCCACCCTTTTCAAAATGGCCATGAGAGGGCTCCCGAAGGAATTGCGGAAAATTGGGAATTACAACTTAAATTACAGCCTGTACGCGGACGACATCAATCTCTGGATCAACAGAGGGAGCGACGCAGAGATCAATGAAACGCTGCAGGCGGCAGCAGATGTCATCACTAAGTACGCGGCGGACAGAGGACTTAAATGTTCGCCTGAAAAATCAGAAATCTTCGTGTATAATGACAAGGCACTCAGGAACAAACCTCCCTCTGACCCACAGGTGTACGTGGAAGGAAGGGAGATACCAAAAGTAGAGACAATACGAATATTGGGACTCCACTTACAAACACACGGAAGGAACACGATCACCATTAAAAAGTTAGAAAACCACGCGACCCAGACATTAAACCTCATCAGGAGGGTCTCACGTAACGGAGGCGGCCTCAAGGAAAAAAACCTCCTGAGATTGGTACAAGCCTTCATCATTAGCAGAGTGGGCTACGCCACGCCATATCTGAACCTAAAGGCAGATGAGAGGAGAAAGATAGACGCGCTCATCAGAAAATGCGTTAAAAAGGCCCTAGGCCTCCCAACATGTACATCGACGGAGCAGCTACTGGCCCTAGGACTGCACAATACGATTTCAGAAATCACGGAAGCGGTTAAAACCTCGCAACTTGAAAGACTCAGCACGACGCGAGTGGGAAGAGCTACGCTAAGTAACCTTGGAATAGCCACAGACAGGGGGAAAAAGGAAAGGGTTGACACAGGAAAGTCAGGGCGCACCTAAGAATCCCTCCCCTACCCAAAAACATGCACCCTGAGTTTAATAGGGAAAGGCGACAGAAAAGGGCGGAAGCGATAGAAACAATATATCGGAGCAAACCCCCAAATGAAGTTGCCTACGTAGATGCGGCAGGAAGCAGACACAGTCGATACATGACCATAGCGGCGGTAGATGGGGGAGGCACCCTCATCACGGTGGCTACCATACTAGGGAAAGAAACCGAGATAGCGGAGGAAGCTGCGATAGCGATCGCTTGCGTTCGCACCAAAGCTAGATATATTATTAGCGACAGTAAAACTGCAATCCAAAATTTCAGTAGGGGGAGGGTAAACCCCCTCACCACCAAAATTTTAACACAAGGAGTGATTGATAGGACGATCAACATCATCTGGACCCCGGCGCACGAATCTGTCAGCGGTAACGAGGCGGCCCACAGTGCAGCTCGAGATCTCTACCTCCGAGCTGTACAGGATGGCTCGGCTCAGGCAGAACATAATAGAGAAGGGCGATTAATCTCGTATCAAGACATTACAGAACACTACAGGCAATGCCGGAGGCGTTTCCCCCCACCAAACAAGGCGTTAAATAGAGGTCAGGCAATGGCGTGGAGACGCCTGCAGACTGGAGTATACCCAAACCCAGTACTAAATAAACATATCCGATCGGACTGCGAGGACGATAAATGTAAAAGGTGTGGGGCGAGAGGAACCCTCGACCATAAAATTTGGGAGTGCGCTTACTCCCCAGGCAGGGCGCAAAACATTAGCAGTAGGGAAGCCTGGGAAACCTTATTGCGAAGCTCAGACCCTGAGCTCCAACTCACCGCCGTCCAACTGGCAGCAGAGGCCGCCGGCGAAACCAAACCGGCCAGCATCTAATGCGACCATCCCGTGCGGCTGGGCCGCTAAGTCCCCTCCCCCTTACAGGGGGGTGAGACAGAGCGGCCCAGGCGGTGTGGTCCTTCTCTGTTGGACAATAAAAGTTTTCAACAACAACAACAACAACAACATTTTAGCCGTGGAGCTCGCTCTGTCGAGACGATGCGCCGCCTTGGCCCGAGCTAGGGGCATGCGCATGTGCTCTGGCAAGCGGCATAGGCCAGACAACCGGTTGCGATCTTTTTGATTCCGCGATATCTGTTGATGCGGAAACCGGGAACGTACCAGGGACCTTTAAAGGCCGGTTTGAATGCAGAATAAATTCTCTTTGCCCGTGCCAACGGATTGCAACATCTTTCGACAATTTGCGGGCAGCAGTTCTTATGGATGATCCAGGCGAGACGCCTCGTGAACTGTTTGCGTCTGAGAGATATCGACAAGCCGAATCCGATTATTCACTGGATGTATATCGCCGAGAGGCAGCCGTACAAAGAAGCTCCCGGCAAGGTTACTCCACATGAAGTTATTTGGTCTGTACCCAAAATGAACGAAAAATTTTCTGCAACCGCTGCATGTCGAGTCGGCGTATGCAATCCTGGCCCATAAAGTCTTTAATTTGTGCTATAAGCTGCGTTTTCATTCTATTTCATTCGCAGGTGGCCCTGAATTATGTCACAGCTGTAAATTCCGTACCAACATTAACAGCAGTGCAGCCACGGCCATTGGTACCTCAGAATGTTCTTCCTAGTCCTTAAAATGCACGGAGCGTGCCTCAGGAGGCATACTCTGTCAAGACAAGGGCTTAAAATTTCAAAATGCGTAGCCCTCAGCATTTATATTATTCGTTCTCTTAGGCGTTGCAAAACCATAAACGGTTAATGCGTTTCATCTGCCCGCTAACGAGCTTTTCAGCCCTCACGGCTGATTTCTCAGGAACGCGAACAACAGATTTAAGCAGTGGCGCGGTCATTGCTGTTGAGTACTAAGGTCTCCGGATTGCGCCTCCAATCAGACCTCACCGCAGTCTTTGTGCGAAATAGACCACTAATCTGGCTTTTGGTTTGGTTTGAGAGTTTAACGTTTCAAAGCGACTCAGACTATGAGAGACGCTGTAGTGTAGGGCTCCGGGAATTTCGACCACCTGGGGCTCTTTAACGTGCACTGACATTGCACAGCACACGGCCATCTTGATTTTCGCCTCCCGCGAAAAGCGGCAGCCGAGGCCGGGATTCGATCCCGCGTTCTTGGGCACAGTAGTCGAGCGCCGTAACCACTGCAGCATCCCAACGGGGATCTGGCTTATCCCCGAGTTCTGTTCCCCGTATTCCAAAAATGGGCGCCGATTTTTGCAACGACGTTCTCCAGTTAGGCCTCCGCGCCAGCTATTCAAGCACCGCACAATAAAATACTATGCACACATTAAACAAATAGAATATTTTGTCTTGGAAACGTATCCCACTTATTCTTCAATATCGCAGTTCTTTCTGAAAACGAGAACCATGTTTTGCTTCCGGCCACTGCATGTTTGTTGCTTCAGAGCAGATAGTAAAAGATCGCCCTTTCGCAGTTTATATCGATGCTTAGAGAGCCGCACGAAGCGAAACCAAGGAAACAATAACTTCAGCCTGCGCCTCTTTTCAGGTAACTGAAATCCGATAACGAACAGTGTGATTTTGGTGCCTTGTCGATAAGCTAATCATTAAAACAAGACGGTTGGCGCAGAAACTCACTACACGTCATCCGGCCGAAGTTGTCGTCAAAGATGGTCACTTTTATGCCTGCCCCCTTGACACAGCATGTGCGGCCGTCGATGAGGAAGTGGTGGTTCTTTTTGGTAGACGGAAGCACCCGGATGTTCTCCTCGTGCAGGTTCCGGTGCTCGAACTGCAGCTCCCGCTCCGCAACGGCCAGACTGCAGGCCACTTGGCCGATGATGCTGAGCGCTTGAGCGGGTTTCAGCTGCGAAATCCATTCATCGCATGCTGTTTTAGATTTATGAGTTTTCAGATCTCAGAAAGAGTACATATACGCTCAGAAATAAAGAGGTGCAATTACTAGGCGGCTGCCAGAGTGCAGGACAAGAATCATTCGACAATAATGCAGCGTAGGTAGTGTAGACGCCCTTACGTTCCACTCTTTAGTTGTGGCAGACTTGCAACCACCACGGTTTATTCTATAACGCTTCTAAAAGTCATCATGGCAAAACAGTTTACGCAGATACTGTAACAAAAACAGGACTGGAGGACCCTTAAACACGGCGCGGTTCAGGTGTCTACAGAGCAAGTGTGACAGATACTGCGCCTTTCCCTTCCTATGAACCAACCAAACCTTAACTCCACTGTTATGGATACGACACGACCTCATTGCAGTCTAACATGTGCTGCTTCCATCGCAAGTCCTGGTTTACTTATACGTACTCTTAAAAGGCGAGTAATTGCTCACTGATAACCACTCACGCGCAGCCATACGGCTAGAAGAGAAATGTATACTGCTTTCTCCGAAACCTCGTAGCCGATTGAAATTTCGTCCTGATCTGGGGGTTCACTGTCTCCCTACTACCCAATCTGCTGGCCGTCCTGATTAGCTCAGTTGGTACAATTACTGCACTGGACCGGCGCTGGTCCCGGTATCGACCTCCGGGCCAGGACAAATTTTTCTTTACCACAAAGTTTCTAAGAAAGCGGTATAGCTTTTCTTTCTAGTCGTATGGTTGTGCTGTATGGATGTCGATGAGTAATTACTGCTTGAATAAAATTTACTCTAGCTTCGAGGATTTCGATAAATATTCTACCGATATTTACTTTTCTACGAGCACAACCCCTATCCCTTCATCTGCGTCTCTATTATGTCACACAAACCCGTTAGTATATCGTCGTAAGCCGCCCCGTAAGGTGAAGACATCCCGACACGGATATAAGGCACAGCCTTATTCAGGCGTTATGAACGTGGCTATAGGAGTAGTGTGCTTGACTCAAGATTCAAAGGTGCCGAGGGTTTGATTGCCACTTGACCCTCCCATCATAAAAGAGTAGCCCGAGATGACGGCCGCCTCATGTGGCCTTGTGACGTCAGACAATCCGCCGGCCAATCAATGCTGGGCCATTTCACCTGACAAATACCACCTGCCAGAGTCATATCGGTAATGTTTCACTCCCAAAGGCCAGGCCGAAATGCCAAGGCCGGATTTTCTAGGAAACAGGCCATTTAACTCTGTCGAGTCCAAATACGACTACGATGATGTCTAGTCTCCTTTTGTTGCATGCCACACTGAAGTATGTTCCGTGTAAGACTTGTGGGGAAGAGCGCGCCCGAGGCTTCAAACTATAGGCGCATTCTTTCCCATTTCACGTGATGCATGTACGAGCAGCGCGATTTCTTATGAGCGATCTGTTATCGCGGGGGTGGCATGTGGTGAACACTTCAGTGGCGATAGATAAAGACAGCGGAACCGAGGGACGTGAATTTTGGTGGTGGCAGCCCGGCGAGGACTGCTGTGCAGTCGACGAGCGGCACAAGCTCGCCTGATGTATACACGGAGGGTAGAAAGACTGAAGCAGTGCATCCGAGGATAGGTTGTACCTGTTTTTGTGCAATGCTGCTAAGCAAGAGGCAGTTTCCCTTGTGCCTCTCGGAACCCTACGGAAGCGGCGCATCGCGCTGTTCGCGTCGCAAAATGTTTTACCGTGCCACATTAAAGCCCTGATATCCCTGTCTGCTTTATTATTTGTATTCCGTTGTTGCGAATGTCTACCGAATGCTGCGCTTCGCAGCACCGTCCGATGTTGCGCCTTTGAAAGGTGTTTTTCGGCAATCCGGAATTAACCGGTGTTTTAGTTTGGAAGATGGTTTATGGGGTTTAACTTCCCCAAACGACTCAAGATATGGAAACGTCGTAATAGAGGGCTCCAGAAATTTCGACCACGTTGGGTTCCTCAACGCACACTGACATCGCACAGAACACGGGCACCTTGCTTTTCGCCTGAATCGAAAAGCGGCCACCGCTGCCGGCATACAGTCCCGCATCCTTGAGCACAGTAGAGCACCCTAACCCCTGCAACACCTCGGCGGGCCTCTCTTTATTCGTGAAATACACATATTTCTAAATGCTTCATGCAGAGACTAGGTTATTTGCCATTCTTTCTATTAGTATAATCACGTTACATAAACTGCAGACTTCATCTAACTGTGAGTTATGTACTCGTTTTTTTTCCTCAGGTAATTACTTTAAAGTGCCGAGCATACTGTTAACTCGTAAAACGTACCAATGCTGTCAACCAGAAAGTTCTACTCTTAACAGCAATCTTTGAATTATCCTAAGATAATTATTGACGTAATTACCCAACAGTTTAATGGCATTCCATGCGGAAACGCTTCTGAATACAATCACGTCACCTTTATAGCCCGCGCCACTTAAACCTGGAAGAACCTGCAGCACAATCGTTAAACATGCCGCAAGCTAAGCAAAAGCAACGAAGAAGCTTGCAGTCACCTCAACTCCGCAGAAGAGTGCTCGTTCACCGCCGAGGCCAACGTGCCGAAATGTATCAACAACAATATTTAAGCGTGCCATTTCTCTAGCGGTTGGAATTTATACTTGGAATTACGACCCTCAGCACTTGAAAGTTGCTGGGGCTAGCTGCTGAGCCAGTCATGAGCAGCCTGGCGTTTAGGAAGATGATTTCATGTTTTTATATATTTTCGGCCAAAGTGACTTTCATTGCGCTTTCGGCTCATGTCCATAGCTTACATTTCAGGTACTCAGCCCGAATGCTCACGGTGTGAATAGCTGTCATTCCATACTGAATTAGACTGCGGTGGATTCCACAAATATGAGAAGTGTTCCATGTTTCCAAACCAGCAGTCCATTTTTTTGTTACCTTTTTTATCAAATATAGCGTGGCCCAACCAAATATTCGGACAAATTGATTTTTAAAAGCAAAATGTAAGCGCAATGAAACGCTAAAATATGAGTTGTCGCAGATTACATCGGAAGGGTATTAATTTCCCTAGTACCTGCAGAACGGCAACTCAAGTGCCAATCAAGTGTAAACGCTGTTCAAAGCGACAACCGCACCAATACGCACGCACACAAAGCGAGCGTGCCTGCTCCTGTAATATTTCTACTGTAGATTTGAACCAAGTTATTGATTATGAGCGGCATCTGGCTAGTCGGGCCTGCACTTAATGTCGAGCAACCTGCTCAGCATCTGCAAGGAACACCGACAGGTTCGTAGGTCAGTATTCCTAACACTGACCACGTTTCCGGGCGAGTAGCTGCCAAGTCAGTGCATTTTGACGCTCGGAACGGGCTGGAGTGGTTGCTGTCGGAACAGGGCAGAATCGCCTACATGCATCTTCAAATTCGTAATTTTGCTTCTTAAATAAACACCGACGACCAGCCATGGCCGGCGCAGATTCCCACAACCCTCAGGCACTGCAACCTTTTGACACAGTGGTTACAAGGGCAGCGCCGTTTATGATATCGAAAAAAGGCGACCTGTACAGATAAACAAATTGCCAAGTGATGCTCCCTTGTCCGCCACGATGTATAAACTGTATATATATCTAGGAACAAGCTAAGGCTGAAGAAGAGCCAAAATTAGTTTCCGATATATATATATATATATGCTGATCCATTTATTTTGCCCTAGTCTGCAAATTTAACAACGCCAATAGCCAAAAATACTTAGCTCGTCTAGGTGAATGAACTGCCACGTAGTCATACCACTTGCGCTTCACTTCTCTAACAGCAGAAAGGTTTATATGAAAATAGGTGCAGCATAACAGAAGTAAAGCTATCTGCTTACTCCATGGTGAATTAGCTTAACGCTTGAAAACGCACGAAGAGAACCAATTTGTCGCCACAAAAACGGCAGCCGAATACGCCCAGCGAAGATACAGCATTCTTATAGCATCTGTGTCACTTTAAGTGATCGAGTAAAGCTTCTGTGCCGCAAGAAATCCAGCTTTGGCATTGCCGTTGTTGCTGTTGGGTTGCGAGAATTCTTACTGGTGGACAGAGTCATAACTTCACACCACATAACCTGGAGAGAGGATGTCCAACACCTCACAACGCTCACGTTAACTATGATTTCACGAGTAGAAAGAAAATCATTAAAAATTCCACGAGTGCAGTTAGGGCTGTTTTGGTGCAGTAGTACGAAAGCACTGCGAGCCTTACACGCCACCTGATGGATTCGCCCGACACTACGCTAGCGGACCTCGATCGCACTCGGCCAGATGGCCTATGTGTATGACGTATTTATTCATATTAAATTACGGAGTGCCGCAAATGGAACATCATGAAAACGACAATGTCCAGTGCACTGCGTGATAGCTGGCTGCATTGAGAACTTCATGAAGACTATATTTACTGCCCGAAGCGAAAGCTTCTTGCAGTTTTACGCGTACAGTGATCGAATGAGGTGATAGTATCGCGTCAACAACACTACCGCCGCAGTCGCTCACGCCTCGCGATATTGTGTTCTCAAGACTGGGCCAAGGAAGCTGATCTGTTGAATTGGCGTGGGTTCGAAGTCCTGCAGTGGCAATGTTTTTTTTTTCTTTTGTAAGAGTTTGTGCGGACACCATCTGCTCACAAATCCTGACCATGTACTCATGAGCCAAGACCGGCTTTCGCATATAAACATGACGCAATGCGAAGTAAATGCCGCATTGTGTCTGAAATGATTACTCTGTAAAATACTTTAGTTCGTAAAAAGAAGAAAACATTAAGATTACTCTACTCAACCTGCGTCTGGGCGGCGGCTTTTCTTCGGCTTCAGCGTTCTCCATTCGGAGGCGGTGAAAACTTCGCGTCTTCACTAGACATGCCTATGTGGAAGCAGCGGCCACAGGGTGTAACCTCGACATATTCTCAAGGCGCATATCACGTGTTTCCCTAATTTATCGTTACGACCTCTCCTTTTCATTTTTCAGGTGAATACCCCCTTCCTACGTATCTCGGTAAATTACAGTACATAATCTGGTTTCATTGCATTCATGTACCTATCTCTCCCACGCCCCCTCACTACCCCACGGGACTGTTCTCACACGAATGCACCCTATGCGGGGCCACCCTGTGCGGATTTTCACCACATTCTAATCTTCACACATCCGAATGGCAACTCTCCGACTTTGAGCGATGGGACAGTGCGATGTCCACCTCCGGACCGGCTGTGCAACAGCAGGTCATGAAGTGGGCTCTGGCAGTCACTGAGCGGCACGAGCTGCCGGTTAATACACACTGCCAAGAGCCCTCCAGACTGATAGGTTTCACACTTTAGGGCTAAAATAGCATAATAAAAGTCTCTCCCCCACAACCAATTGCCACTTGTCTCCTCAGACAACCTTCGCTCCACAAGCGCACGGGACGTCAACGGTCTCGGCTGCAGCTGAGCAGTGCGCTGAGAGAAATTGCGCAGCATAAAGCTAGTAGCATTCTATTACCTTGGACTGCAGAACGCTGGGACCACAGTAGTCGGCCTCCACCACCAGATATCGCTGATCTTTGGGCCGCGTATCTGCAGCAAGGTTATTTGACGCGTCAAAATGAGGATGTTGAGCATAAGTTTACACAGCTGTATGCCCTTTACTGCACCTTAGTTAGCCTCAATCAGGAAAGAAACCAGTGAATGCGATTCTGAGGTAAATACTCTTTTCCTTTCCTCCTTTTTTTACAAGGGCGAATGAAGCACCCACTCCTGCACATGCTGAAGGGACGTCAGCCATAAAGTCTTTAAAATACGCTTTTTTTAGTTTTTAGAATGGCCGGCCGGAAAACATGTATAGCCAGTGTTGGAAGACATTGGAAAAGGTGTTAATTCAACTATAGTAAGCAGAATGCCGATGTTCTAATAACTAATGTTTTAACTATTCAAGACAAGCAGTTCGTGACGACTTCAGCGTTAGCTTGTTTTAGTTTGCATGGTTGATTTAAAACCAGAACTGCGCAAAAAGGACGGGTCAAGAAAAAAAGAACAAAAGACGAGCGCTAACTAACAACTTGTTTATTGCTCCAACTCCTCCTTCCTTCATCGCCAAAGCGCATGCGCACCAATACACCAAGCCAGAATGCAAAATCATCTCGACGGCCCTACAAATTCTAGCTGCTTGCGGTATTTGTGAATGGAAACTTTGCTTAAACATTTATCAAGCCCTAATCTCGCGATTTCAAAGGCTTCAAGAACTTTTCACTCTTATCTTTCCCGCGCACATCCGATAATATCAAACTACTTTCTTGTCCATCATGATTGCAGCCCTACAATATTTATTGGACATGTGGGCAGCATCTACTTGAACATTGTACGGCCTGCAAGAATGATGAACAACAATGTACTCCTCTTTTCGGTCAGACTAAGACTATCGGTTGTGGGAAGTTCTTGAAGCCTTTTAAATATCAAGATTATGGCCTGATAAATCTGTGAGCAAAGCTTCCATTCACTTATACCGCAAAGAGCCAGAATTTCTCGGCCTGACGAGATGACTTTGCGTTTTGGCTTTGTATTCGTGCCCATGCGCTTTGGTGATGAAGGAATGGGTGCAGTAAACCAGTTGTTAGTCTGCGTTGTCCAGTATTCTTCTTCTCTTACCCCTTCCTTTTTGTGCAGTTCTGTTTTCAATAATGGCTTACCAACTAGCCCCCATCGCACTGTCTTATAGGGTTTAACGTCGTAAAGCGACTGAGGCTATGAGGGACGGGGTAGTAGAGGGCTTCGGGAATACACCTGGTCCCAAGCTGGAGACACACCGACCTAAACGGAAACCTTGGCGCAGTAGAAACAATGGGAAAATACTCTAAGGGACTAATCAGTGCACTTTCATGTAGCCTGCAGCTGCGTCCTGCCGGAACCAAGACTGTAATTTTCGGCCCACAACGCCAACGTCGAATTTCAAGAGAGCGGAGCCTTCGAAATTGTCGCTTTAAGATCGCAAAGAGCACGAAAGTGTGCAGTTCATTACATTCTACGCAGCAGGTCTGCAATTAGGTTGACCTTTAGCTTCCCATAAAAACCATCTCAAGATGACCGGTTCTGTTTGCACGGTTTTGGTCTCCGCTATATTTACAAACGGGAGACTGTCAGCAAAACGCGTCCGACGCTGCTGAAGAGCGAATTCGAAGCCGTATGTTAAGCCTACTCAAGACCGACACCATCACTAGGGGATAAAACGCCGGTGTACCCGTGGAGTACTTGCTTTACTCAATTACGGAGCACATGCATCATCTTTGGCAGCCTTACAGTTAAGACTTCCGCAGCGCTACCGAGGGCTGCAGCCGTCTTGCAACGCCAGCGATTATTCATGTTGACTAGGCCTCAGAACATAACAGAATTGCATTTTAGTTGCCTCCACTCTACTCTAGAAGCCAGCGGTTATGTTTCGTTATGCCTCGTTTATTTTCCCCTTCAATTAGGCCGGATGTCATTCTTGTCTTTCACTACGTAGAACTGACAATCTACGGTAAAGGACGAATGAATAAAGAGTGAGAGAAAAATGGCGTGCACGCCGAAGGGTGGAAGGCGGCGTAGTAACGAGAACGCCGCACTTCTGAGCTCTGGTGTTCCTCTAGAACGCGTTTAGACAACAACGCCCTCAAATTGTTAATATAGAACACCTGACATTTGTGCAGAACATGCAACACAAGCTTCCTTTCTACGTCTTCCCACGCGCTCTTTTGAGTGCGCGCCCATAGGCAAACGCTTCTCACTCAAAATTAAACAATGACGTAACAGAAAACGAACCAATCCCATTTGACACGTGCCCGTACCACACGTCGTATTACTCTTGTCTCTTCAGTAACGGTACTAGAAGATATAGTAACGACATCTTGACCAGTGAAATCTCAATAGACATTCAACATAGTTCAAAGCATTCCTCGTATTCAGCAGCCAGAAACGGGGATGAGTTTCACTTCACCGTGGAAGAAAACACTGCTTCAGACAAGCATTTGCAAGGAAACGTTTTCTTGTGTGTGCCACAAATATCAGCCGTTTGATGAAAACACTGCATCTAGTCCCGACAAACTGATCTCTAATCCTGGGAAGCTCTTTCCGAGCGACGAGTCATAGATAGGGTCCATAAAACACAGCACATCCAAAGCTCAATGCAAAATGTCTCAATATCTCAGTACCACTCACCAGGCTGCGGTTGATAGCAACGTGGACGCGAAAGGGCAAATTTATCGTATGCTTTGGAGAAGTTTTCCGGAAGCGTGTCTTGCACGAACACGATTCTGGTGAGGCGGGACAAAAAACAAAGCAAAACAGAATCAGATATCTCATGATGCCTCTGTCAAGCTGCCTCGACTACCCCCCCTTCCTGTCCATTATTTTGCTACAGGATGCTGCTCACCTTCGTATTAACCGGAATCCAAAACACTTGTTGTTGAGACCACAGTGGAGGTCGCTCAGCTTTCTGCAAAAAATGAGAAAATGCAAT
>JAJIZL010018457.1:0-13599 GCA_023969395.1 Amblyomma maculatum | reverse complement strand
ACAAGAACCTTCAAATATATCAGTCTGAAGGACGTGAAAAGCTTCGGTGAATGTAGGGGAAGTAATTTATAGCGCCCATGCAGATTCATTCCTTTTCAGTTGTGCTAGATTTGGAATGCAGTGCAGCGACTTAACCATGCTGACGCGAGATTACAAGATGCGTTCAGAAATCCTTAACAACCCTTCACAACCACAAAGGTACACTCTTAATCTGGTTCCACATAGGTTCCACCTGGTATGTGGAACCAGGTTATGATTGTAAGAAGCTGTATTTTCAAGTACATACATACAATTAGAATCGATCACTCACCTATTGCAAACAATCTATAAGAAGTAACATTCATAAAAGCAGGAGCTTGTAAAGCGTTTTGCAGCCAACACTAGAAACATGTTACACGTCATGAGGCCTTGAAATATTTAACTCGTAGATTTAAACACCACATTGTTATCTACATAGAGCTTATTTGTCAATAACTCGGAATGTCTAGGCATACTCTTGTACACGCAGACGGCCACAGAAATGTCTCCTGGTTTACACGGCTAACATAAACGCACCTTAGGTACTCTAGCATTTCGTGTTCAGCTCGTCTAGCCCGATATTTAGCTTCGAAATCGATAGAAGAATCAGCCATATCCACCATTTAATGGTTTACGCACATCACCAGCCCAGTTTAGAAATGAAGGATGGACATGCCAGAACGCGACGATAAAATATGCCAACTGCAGCTCCAGTGAGACGCTGTACGTCTCTTCATTGGCTACATCTGACGTGATCCACATTGCTACCAGTTGTCTCCATTGCCCTTTCTGACTTCACCACACCTGCGGCTCCGAGGCTTCAACCGGTCATACTCTTTCAGCAAGTGGCACCTTCAATGCAAGTGCACTTGAAGAACGCAGTTGAGTGCAACATGTTATTGAGACCACACTATATTTTGGGGAGAATAGCTGTAGCGAGCTTTAGATTTAGTACAAAAACGACAGCACGGAAACAAAAACAAAAAGGGTGTAATTTTTGCGTTTCATGTGCTGAAGTAGCACGAAACCTATCAGAGGCGCCATAGTGCGGATCGTTTAAAGTGTGACATCGGGCCCCACGCGGACCTTTTGTATTTCGACTGCATCAGGATACGGCCGCTGCGCAGAGTATTTATTCCCGAGGCCTTTCAAGCAGCAGCCGCGCTTCGCACCCACAGAGTCAACGCGTCGTAAAATCTATTTCGGGGCCACTACGCAAACAATAACCCCTACCACACGGGAGAAAGTGTACATATTACACTGCACCTAAGACTGAAACAAATATTAAAAATCCTGGCAGAGCTTTAATCCTGCTTAAGCCCGGTTATAACGAGCGATATCCCCCGCAGCTGTGGTCAAGTGGACAAGGCGATCGGCTACAAAAAGAGTATTCAGGCTGGTACCAATCCGGTTACAACTGCTCCGATTGCAGTTTTAGTGTGAAAGAAATCCACGCAGACTAGCTAAATCAGCATCAAAACAATTAAGTCCTAGTTTGACTTTGCGAGGCCTTGAAGCTCATTCGTCGACACTCGGCGAGCACTGTCATCTTTTGTCAACATTGTTTTCATTGTCACCTCTTAAGCAGGTGCATATAGTTACGTTTTTAATTTAATACAGTACTATACCGATCATTCACACATGTCAAAAACAATTATCGATTACATTCATTCCTATTCGATATGCCTTTATAAAGAACTCGTAGCGCCATAAGTGGAAATCATCTCCATCTTCCGAAGACAAAGAATGTGTATGGTGAAAGTGCTGTACACTTATCTTTGAGCCAAGCCTTGAAACCAAATGCACTAAATCATAGCAATACTTTTCCTGTGTTCTTGAAGAAGCATTTTAAGGCAGAAGGTAACGAATGCGTTTCATGTTGGTGTTTTCAGTTTGTTTGCTTATTTTTGCTGGCTTAACTGAACTAGTTTATTTTTATTTTTCTGTGTATAGTTTTTTTTTTTACTTACATAAAGGTGTAATCGAGTGATGCAATGTCTGAAATGTGTGTTTTTACTGCAAGAGCCTTATGAAAAATGCTTATATAAATACTTTTTTATGCATGCGAATCAGAAGACATTTCTTGCACGGATCTCAAATCGCAATTAGCTAAGGATCTAGGTGTTGTCACATGCCCTCTTCTATACGTCCGAAATAAAATCAATCAATCAAACATGGGAGTTGCAGGCCGGAGAGTGCAGCTTCTGCTCTGACATAAAAACTTTTGGTCTACACTGAGATATAAGTAGTAAGAAAGTTTTCCATCAGAAAAAATTACGAATGTATTCCTGAAAGTGGCAGGAACACATAATGATTTTCAACTAATGGTACCTGTGTAGACTTTAAGTGCAATACACGCCTGCAAAATGAAATAAGTAGGATTGTCTTTATTTTCCTAGCCAGGTCTCGATACTTCCACTACCGTCTTCACGTGAGCCACGATGAAGCGTTTCACCAGGTTAGGTTGGGGTGCTGTCAAAATGAGTACCGTAGAGTACGGCTCCTTGTTGTCCTTGTGTGCGTGTGTGCCTCTTGTGCTTTGTGTTGGTGTTATCTGCTCTGCTGCCTTCTTCCAAAAGATGTGTGACCAACTAGCTCATCATTCGACTCTATTACCGCTCTAACGTATGCTACTGTAGAGCGTAAGATCGCGACTATCATCAAGAACGCCAGGCTCATGCTTCTTGCTACCCAGTCTTGCGACTTTGCAAGGAAACGGCTGTCGTCTACTCACTTCCAGCTGAAGACGCTGGAGTACACCCTGGAGGCCGAATGAGTGTCGATGACAAAAAGCTGCACCACAATGTCGGTGGGACCCGGCTCTTTGTGTCCAGTTTCCACGATGTACGTCTCTGAGTCTACTGTCTCTTCTATCTTGTTAAGTTTGGAGCCTTTGAACCTGCGCGTCAACCAAACATTTGTATCCGCAACCAAGGCCATTGCTACAGCTAAACAGAATGCTACATATCGATAAGTAATTATCCCTGAGGTTCTAAGTTGATTTGCACGCAATTGTGTGGATAGTTGGCTTATAACATTCCTTTCGCTTCGTATAGGACATAGGATACGAACTAATGTAGCTGAAAAAAATTCTTAGATCTAATTTATCAAAATGTGTCCGTCACCACACTGTCTCACGTTTAAAGCGAAAGATATATGGTCAAACTACTTCTCTTTAGAGATATAAAAGAAATAATGACAGAGTTCAGGCTTAAACGTTATTCTCCTCAAATCACAGCAGCCGGAGAGCCCCATAGCACGCGACAATCACAATTCTTTCTTAAAAGAAGTAAATTTTCAATCTTTTTTGTAAATAGCGCTCCTGATTGGGAAACAAAGTTGCCCGTTAGTCGCCACCAGAGATTGCCCTAGATTACTGGGAGACACTACTAGATAACTGGGAGCATAAAATTATTACTAGCGGTCTCGCTCGGAAAGCCCTCTTAGGACTTTGCTTTGCAAGAGGGCCCTCCATACATGGAGGGGCCTCTCCAATGCTATTAGGGGGCTGCGCGCCCACCCTCTTTATTATTGGCAGTAAATGTTTCTACCACTATCACCTCAGACACTTGAGTTGCAAGTTGAAAACCAGATCTTTCCACAGGGCTTTTTTTCTCGCAAGGTAATAAAAATGGTGGTTGACAGGAATGCAAAGGTGCAGCCTCTGTCACACTTTTCCCGTAGACACCACAACCGCGCCAGAAGGGAAGACATAGAGGTTTTCAGTAAAATTGGAAAAAGAAAAAGGAGCCTAGTGAAGGGCTACGGAGTAACTTCGACCACCTGGGATCTTTAAAGTGCACTGGCATTGCACTATACAGAGACGTCTCTCCGATTCGCCTCCATCGAAACGCAGTCGGGATCGAACCCAAGTGCAACGGTAAAGTAGTGTGGCATGTTAACCACTGCACCACCGCGGTGGTCCTCGCAAGCTTGATTTCTTCACGCGCGCCAAGGGGCTCTGAAAGGGCTCCGACAATAATTTTGAAACACTTGCAGGCGCGCTTTGCCGGTCGTGAAAGGACCGCCCCTGCAAAATCGTGTATTTCTGTACCTAAATGTACTTGTCAATTCGTTTATTATGCACATATTTGAGTAATACTCCAGACCTTCTCAGTTTACTAGCTTCTGGAATGCTATCTGCAGGGTTCAATACATGATGGGCTCCACACAAAACGACAAACAAAATTAGGGGACACTGACACTCCATTGTTAAGTCATTGGTTAAGAATATTTGGTGATAGCCAACGCTTCGTATGTGTAAATTTTTTCACTTTTATTTTTGCCTACTTTTCATTGCCTGAAGGGTGATGCCGTCACCGGTAAGCTTGGATATCGCTTCTTGAAACTTAATTGTCCGAGTGCGTGTTGAGTGGATCACGCTGTTTGCGTTCGACGAACGACAGGAAAATTCATATTTCACACACGCACAGTTTTTTTTTCACTTTTGTTCCTTAAACTTTTTTTAACTTATTTATAAACACATATTCAGCATTGACAAACATTTTCTTTCCATTCTGAACATTTTTAAACCTATATACCCTCAGTTTTTCAATCTTTGGCTTCCTCCACCACATCAAGTCATCTACCCCGGCCACCGGTGGCTGTGTTTCGATGGAGGCGAAACGAAGTG
The DNA here is from genome assembly GCA_023969395.1 of Amblyomma maculatum. NCBI lineage: Eukaryota > Metazoa > Arthropoda > Arachnida > Ixodida > Ixodidae > Amblyomma > Amblyomma maculatum. The sequence goes on along the minus strand of JAJIZL010018457.1, from coordinate 8,948 downwards.
GCGTCGGTGTGCTGTGTCAGTGCACGTTAAAGATAACCAGGTGGCCGAAATTACTCACGAGCGGGAAGGGACGCGGTAAAGTTTGGCTATTCCTGGCCCTACAGGGATGGGACTGGTAGGTCAATGCCGCTTCCGGTGAGGACTAGCATGCCACCGAATTTTTATGTTACAGGCCGTCATTGCACCCCACCGCTTAGGTGGGGAACGACTTCTGTTGCGGCGCCCGTATTTCTATCTGGGACGAGGTGGTGAAGGTTGGCTGTTCTCGGCCCTACGGGGCTGGGACGGTAGGTCAAAGCCGCTTACGGCGGGGGCTAGCCAGCCACCGAATTTATATCTGTTGTAGGCCGTCATTGCAGCCGCCCCCGCTTAAGTGGTGGACGACAGCTGTTGCGGCCGCGTGTCTTTCTCTCCCTCTTTTTTCTTTCTTCTCATGGATGGATGGATGGGAAAAAATTTATTTCATCGGCTTTAAAAGGTTCAGTTTGATTGCTAGCCGCGCCAGATGGCCGCCAGTTGCGTCCTGTTGGCGATCTCTTCGGCCCACTCAGTGACCCGAGCCTGGATGGCCGGGTCCGAGCAGCGCAGCACGGCCTCCCATTCCTCCAGAGATGGAGCTGGCAGCAAATCGGCGGGTGGCGGAAAGGCCGCGCACCCCCTGTAATGTGGTCTAAAGTAGCGTCGACGCCACACTATTTGCATTAAGGGTCAACCTGCTCTTTGAATATATATGAATAAACTTTGGGGCAGGGGAAGGAGCGGGTTTGTAGCTGGCGCCAGAGTATCTCCTGGGCCTTGCTTAATGAATTGTGTGGTGGAGGGAAGATGCGCCTTCTCAGGCTAAAATGGCGAGTTATATCATGGAACGAGAGCAAGCCCTCCCTCGCGCCCGCGCGAAACGAGGTGCTCACCGCCCGGCCGACGAAACCTCGGGCATATTCGTGAGCCTTCTCGTTCCCGGGATTGCCCGAGTGAGCCGGAACCCATACCAGTTCTATCGCCCTACCAGGGACTGGACGGTAGCTTTTAAGGATATTCCTGGCGGCAGCCGACAGACGGCCCCTCCCGAAATTCCGTACGGCTGTTTTGGAATCACTGACTATAACATCTGCTTCGGTAGAAGCGATAGCCAGCGCGATAGCTGCTTCCTCTGCAGCCTCGGAGGTTCTGGTGCGTACAGCAGCTGAAGCTAAGATTTTGGTAGCCGTGTACTCACGGACCCCAGTCACCGCACAAATCGCGAAACCGCGGTCCGTCTCTTCATATTCGGCCGCATCTACGTAAGCAACCGAATGTTTTCCTTTGTATTTGGTGTGTAGTGCACGTGCGCGTGCTAGTCGCCTGCCTTCGTGGTGAATGGGGTGCATATTCTTAGGGAGGGGCTTGATAACAAGCTCCTTCCTGATTGCTGTGGGTATTTGTTTGGGATCGTCCGCCATGGGTTCGGCATTGATGCCTAGCCTCAGCAAGACAAGCCTCCCGGCTTTGGTGCGCGCCAGTCTGGAGTACTGCGCTATTAAATGCGCTTCCTTGAGTTCATCAAGTGTGTTGTGCATTCCAAGAGCTAAGAGCCTATCGGTTCAGGTGTTTCTCGATAGTGCTAGTGCTGTCTTGTAAGCTTGCCGGATAAGACATTCAACCTTTTGCTTTTCGCGTTGGTAAAGGTGCATATAGGGCAGGATGTAGACTAGCCTGGTGATGACGAAAGCCTGAATGAATCGACAGGTGTCGCGTTCTTTCATGCCCCTCCTCTTGTTGGCTATTCGCTTGATTAGTCTGGCTGTTTGGGTGACTGTTGTGGTGTTCATCTAATGTTCCTAAATTTCTGTGGTTACTCTGAATGAACATGCCTAGGATTCTGATGGTGTCTACTTGTTTTATTGGCAGTCCTTTGAGCTCTACCCTGATTGCAGGAGGCGGAGGTCTGTTCTTTCGATTGGGGCCTTCTCGAACTACAAGGAGTTCGGACTTAGAGTGTGAACATTCAAGACCCGCCCTTAGAGCGTAAGTCTCAATGGTGTTGACTGCTTCCTGAAGCACACTTTCTATTTGGGCATCACTTCCCCTGTTCACCCACAGGGTAATGTCGTCCGCGTAAAACGTATGCTGTAGCCCCTCGATGGCGGCGAGTATGGGGGGCAGTGTTATCAGTGCAATGTTAAAGAGGAACGGCGACATCACAGATCCTTGTGGCGTTCCCCTTCCGCCCAGAGATATGGGGTGTGATTTGATCGCACCGAGAGTGAGCTCGGCCGTCCTGTTCGTAAGGAAGGACCGGACATACCCGAAGACTCTCTCTCCAAGATTCAAAAGCGAGAGCTTTTCTAATATCGCCTCGTGCTAGACGTTATCGAAGGCTTTACAGAGATCAAGTGCAAGTATTGCCCTCGTTCCATGATAGTACCTGCGATCCATAACATCCCTCGACAGCTGGATCATGACATCCTGCGTGGAGAGGTTGGGTCTGAATCCTATCATGGTTGAGGGGATGAGGTCGTTGTCCTCTACATAACCCTGCAGCCTGTTAAGAACAATGTGTTCCATTAATTTGCCTACGCACGACGTTAACGAAATGGGTCTTAGGTTTTCTATGTTAAGCTTCTTCCCTGGTTTCGGTATGAATGTCACTTTGGCATGTTTCCATTCTTGCGGTACCTCTCCTTTCCTCCAGTAGGTGTTCATGAGGTCAGTTAGGGCCGAAACTGAGCCGATATTTAGGTTCCTGAAGATTTTGTTTGAGACGCCGTCTGGTCCCGCCGCCGAGGTCGTCCTGAGTTGTCTTATCACGCACAACATCTCCGCTTCCGTAAAGTCCTCGTCCAACTGTTTTTTGGAGAGTCCTCCATACATAGGGAGTGGGCTAGTGCTAGGTGTCGTGTTCAGGTACATTTGACATAGTGCATTTAGTAGCTCCGCGTCCGTACCTTCATACTTTTGTATAATTTGTGCGAGGTGATCTCGCGCAGCAGATTGCGTTGGGTCGAGCAAGTGTCGGAGCAAGAGCCAGATTTTCTTACTGCCGAGCTGTCCGTTCATTCCATCGCAGATTTTCCCCCACTGTTGTTTCTCCAGGTCGCTCGCATGTTCCTCGATCTGCCTCTCTAATTGTGCAATGCGCAGTCGCAGCGTTCTGTTGAAACGCTGCTTTTTCCATCGGCAAAGTAAACTAGCGTGAGCCTCCCACATGTGCAGTAGCAGCGCTTCCGTGGTTGTGTTGTCCTGACAACTTTCTCTCTTCGAGGGAGGGGGATGTGGTTAAGGGTGACAGTTCCTGGCCCTACGGGGCTGCGACGGTAGGTCAACGCCGCTTGCGGCGGGGGCTAGCCAGCCACCGAATTTTACCTGTTCTAGGTCGTCATTTCACCCACTGCTGAGGTGGTGGACGACGACTGTTGTGGGGCGTGTCTTTCTCTCCTTCTTTTTCCTTTCTTATCTGTTTTTATTCTTTCCGCACGAGGCAGCGGTGGTGGTGGTAGAAAACATTTATATAGGATACAAATAAAGGAGGTTATGCGTGAGCTGACCCTGAAGGGGCCAAACCTCACAAACACTAGGTGGAGGTCCCTAGTTCGGGACCCCAGTGGCGTCTGCCGCCGCTCGGGCTCGCCCGACTAAGGCCCGTTGGTCCTTTTAAGCGTTTTAACGTTTTTCATACTGGGGGTCCAATATTCACACCAGGTTCATACCATATTGTCACGAAGACAGGGATTTATGGGTATCGGCAACAGGGGCAGATACACACAGTCAAGACAGAGGTTCCCGGGAAACGGTAACACGAAGACACAAGCTCAAGAGTCCACAGTCCTAGCTAGCCGAAGCGCGCGAGAGTCTCCAACTTCTTCGTCTTGCAAGCGCTACCTCGAACCGTCAGGTGGCATCCCCCCCCCCCCTCCCCCCCACCCTCGAAAAAGAACCGCAAGCTCACAGCAACAAAAACTGACCCGGATGGCAAATACGACTTTCAGCGGGTAAAATACGGCTTCATGCGAAGCACATGCACCAGGTCAGACGAGCACTGACGACTAGAACTCGGTACAGTTCCGTCTGGAATAACCTAGTACGTAACTTCTGAGAGGCGACGCAACACTCTGTAGGGTCCGAAGTAACGATTGAGAAGTTTTTCTGACAGGCCTGGGCGCCGGACTGGTGTCCACACCCAGACTTTGTCACCAGGCTGGAACACGACATAGCGATGGCGGTCGTTATATCGGCGTGCATCTGTTGCTTGCTGCTTTTTAATGTGATTACGGGCGAGTTGGCGAGCTTCCTCAGCGTAGTTGGTGAATTCTTCTGCGTCAGCGGTAAGCAGCTGGTCGTCAGCCGCACATGGCAGCATAGCGTCGAGCATGGTCTGTACATCGCGTCCGTATACTAGGCGAAACGGAGTGAATCGAGTTGTTTCTTGGACGGCCGTGTTATATGCAAATGTGACATAAGGCAATATCTCGTCCCATGTTTTATGCCGGACATCCACATATATGACGAGCATGCCCGCTATTGTTTTGTTTAGTCGCTCAGTAAGGCCATTAGACTGAGGATGGTAAGCAGTAGTCTTTCGGTGATGTGTCTGGCTTAGTTGGAAAACTTCTTCAAGAAGACACGCTGTAAATGCTTTGCCACGATCAGTGATGACGTATGAAGGGGCGCCATGGCGGAGGACAATCTGCGTTACGAAAAATTGCGCCACTTCGGAGGATGTTGCACGTGGCACCGCCATAGTTTCCGCGTAACGTGTCAGGTAATCTGTAGCCACGATAATCCACTTATTGCCAGCTGACGATAGAGGAAAAGGGCCAAGAAAGTCCATACCAATTTGGTCGAATGATACTAGCGGTGGGGTAATAGGCTTCAGGAAACCCGCTGGCTTCAATGGTGGTGTCTTGCGTCGCTGGCACTCGCGGCAACCTCTAACATATCGATGAACGGTGGCGGTAAGTTTGGGCCAGTAGTAGGCCTGGCGCACTCTGGTAGGATTACGTGCAAAACCCAAGTGTCCAGCGGTGGGTTCATCATGGCAAGCATGAAGGATTTCATCGCGGAGATCTGCAGGGATGACTAGAAGATAGGCTCGGTCACTGTTGCCGGCGCTTTTCTTGTAGAGGATTCCGTCGCGCGTACAAAAGGATGACAAGTTCTTAGCAAACAGTCGAGATACTGTAGAATCGAAACCCTCCAGATGATCGATCACAGTTTTGAGGTCTGAATCAGCCCGTTGCCAGGCCTTTAAATCAGGGGAACTGACAATGCCAAGAAAATGGGCGTCTTCATCCGTACTGTCATGGGCCAACTCCACGGGCGATCGAGACAGTGTCAGCTTCTTCATGTTTACGTCCGGATTTATAAACGCTAGAGTAATAAAATTCCTGCATACGAAGGCTCCACCGTGCAAGACGTCCTGATGGATCTCGAAGAATAGCTAGCCAACACAAAGCATGATGGTCTGTCACAACTTTAAATTTACGTCCGTAGAGGTAAGGTCGGAATTTCATTGTGGCCCAAACGACGGCGAGACACTCCTTTTCAGAAGTTTAATTGTTTGATTCTGCCCGAGAAAGGGTGCAGCTGGCATAAGCGATCACTTTTTCCTCGCCTTGCTGGTGCTGGACCAGAACAGCACCCAGACCGAAGTTGCTGGCGTCGGTGTGAATTTCGGTGGCAGCGTCCACATCGAAGTGTGCAAGAACGGAAGGGTTGTGCAGCCGTTGGCGCAGCTCGGTGAATGCCTCCTGCTGCTCGAAAGAACAGACATACAGGACGTCATCACGTGTCAGGCGCGTCAAAGGTTCTGCAATCTTGGCAAAATCGGCAATGAAACGGCGATAGTACGCGCACAGGCCCAAGAAACGTCGAACTGCTTTCTTCGTGGCAGGGATGAGAAAATTGTACAGAAGTGTTATACCTGGTCCATTTACCCGATTACACTCACTACCGGTTCTTACGATCTCCAAGTTAAAACGATGGAATGCAATGGCTACAGAAAACAAATCACTAATAAAAAAAAATATTAGAGGGTCCCTTAGATGTTTCTTAAGAGGAGAATGGCGAAAGCCCACCCTTCCTCTCCTATCATTTGCTTCTCATCGTTTACCTGTTGCTGGGCCCCACCGGGATGGTGCAGTGGTAAGACGCCCGACTACTGTGTCGGAGTACCCGGGTTCGAACCCGACCTCGGCGGCTGCGTTTCGATGTAGGCGAAACGAAGAGGCGTCCGTGTGCTGTGCGATGTCAGCGCACGTTAAAGATCCCCAGGTGGTCGAAATTACTCCGCAGCCCTCCGCTACGGCTCCTCTTTCTCTTTTTCCATTTTTCACTCCCACCTTCCTCCCTTCCCTTACGGCGCGGTTGAAGTGTCCACAGCAAAACAAGTGAGAAAGTTACCGTGTTTTTTTGCCTGTTATCGGCGTTTGTTACATATTTACAGGAAAGGCGCAGGTTCTGTCGCACTTTCTCCGGCAAGTGTGCGTTTGTACGCTACATCATCGCTCTTGTATCGTGGCGTTCCTTGGTGCACGTTGAAGTGCATGATTGCAGATGGCAGAAACGCTAGACAAGAACACATCTCGCGGAATCTCGCGGAATATGACAGATATCGCGCACAAATCTCGCGCACGGGATTTCGTTTCATGAGCCTAGAAAGGCTGCCGGTTTAAAACAGAAATTCAAAAACGTTTCAGATCACTGCGGCACCTTTATTGACGGAATGCGTAATAAAAAATGCTTACGCATTCCCCCAAGAAACACGAAAGAAGAAGAGGCTGCCGACTTAAGACGTCAACCTATGAAGTACCATCCATTGAAGTTTGGTACTACGTGACACCATATGGACACCGACATTACGCCCCTTGAACATTTCGGCATCTTGTAGATTTAATTGGCTACAATTAATTTTCCCGCATGCAGCATATTTTTCCTCAAGATGTCTTTCATCCTCCATCTGGTGCAACAATTCATTTTCTTATAAGTGGTTTCGTTCTAACGTAATCCTGCCGACAAACGTCTGGTGACATGACGTTGCAAACATGCCCACTTCATGTTTACGCATTAGAATAATCGAGCAGTAATAATTTTGTCTGCCAATGCGCATGAAGGCAAAGGCTACCTCGCACGATGCGCTGCCGCCACAGCTGCTTCCCGCACTTCATGATATGGCCCGTGCGACCACATGACCAGTTGCGCGATGCCCTCTCAAATCTTTCTGCCCCGTCGCACTCTTCACAATCCCTCTGCTCGTCTGAAGGTCGCAAGCTACACTATGTCGCATGGTGCGTTGATGTCAAGGCAAACAATTGAAGATGCGTACGTCGTGGGTCCAAATCACTGCGCAAACCAGACTAGCAGATGCATGCTGAATTGTATGTGAGATGGTATGACACCATCCGGAATAATGCACATGAAAGGTTTGTCAAAATTTGGTACGAAATTCCTGATTTTATTTACAACGCAAACAACAACGCCAGACAGATTTTCACACATTAGTGGTAGTAAGCCTTCCCAATAGAAGGTTTGCACCCTATAACGTGCCCTGAAGAACATTTTACGGGAATGTATAATCATACTCGATGTCTGGTAGCAATGGAAGGAGAACTCGTGCAGCCCTGTTGGCAGTGAGCAGCTCACATATTTTTTAATGTAGACAAGCAAGTATTTGCGCACTGCGGCTGCCACGTTGCGCATTGCCTGTATTGTTTTCCGCGGAAAGCATTATTTAATACGGGCTGGGGAAAGCCAGCCGAGAAGCGATGCGGTGGTGAGCCCGAGGGTCTAGACCTAACTCGCAAAAACGCCACGGCAATCAAAGATCATGCTCATGAACCATGGAAGCAATCATTGCTACCTATTGTTTCCAATTCATTGCGGTGTTCATATTCAGTAAGGACAGTAGCCTAACTGCGGCCATTTCACGACACAAGGCAAGCTCATAGCATTAAAATTCAGCCTACCTTACGTGCAGAAGCTGCGGCCACCATGTGCCGAAGAAGTTCGTAATTTGTATTCATACCTAACTATCTGCCATTCCCTGCTATAGCTGCGATCTGTTACCCTCAGCAACCAGCGGTCGTCGCCTTCACAATACAAGCGCTGCCAATGCTATTTCCTTGCTCTTGATTTCGACCAGATAATTACCAGAAATTTGTTCACTAGCCATATCAGATCTCTTACCGCATGTTAATGTTTCATCTATTGTTTCTATTTTCATAGCTCACCGCATTCCCAATTGAGGACCATGCAACAGCTTTTTCGTTATTTCGCTTGTTTCTTCTCCTCCTTACACCGCGGACTCCACTACGCTGGTTTTACCTGTCTCTTTATCGCTGTTGAGCAAGTTGACCCTTTTAATTTATTTCGTTTTATTTATTCAATTTTTTGTGTTCTGTTTAGATTTTCATAAAAGGAAGTGGTGAACGTTGCGCAGAACAGTCCACCTTCCATCGCAAAATCCTGTCTCATAGCATTACAGCCGTATACATTGAGAGGAAGCAGAACTGTATGGGATATTGAAAACAGAGGTAAATAATACATGAGGGTGTCCGAGGGAAAGGCTTCCTAGCATTTTGCCTCCTGAGCATTCTAAAAACAACTGTTCTACAGCAGGCTATAGCAGCTACACAACAGAAACTAATCTAACGAAAAGCTTCAGTATTCTATCACCTAACGAGTGCATATACAGCCCAACTAAGCCCTACTAGAGTTGATAACCAGGTATATTGTTTCCTATGTTTTGATACATGTTGAAAAAGCCTTGACATGGTGGAATTGAAAAATGTCATTAGACAAGCGTATTCCCTAGAAATCAGGCCTACATATACATATATATGTAGGCATGATTTATACATACATACATACATACATACATACATACATACATACATACATACATACATACATACATACATACATACATACATACATACATACATACATACATACATACATACATACACTCATAT
>JAJIZL010018456.1:707814-740637 GCA_023969395.1 Amblyomma maculatum | reverse complement strand
GCAAGGGGGGTGGGGAAGTAAATGTGGACATCCCACCTGCCAAGGCAGCCGCGGCGTGTGCCGCCGCATTGCCCCCTGATTCGTCCGAGTGACCTGGGGTCCAGTGAATAGCGACAGTTCTGGTCGCGAGTTGGTGGCGTTTAAGGAGGCGCTGTATAGCCGTAGCTGTTGCATCTTGTGAACCCGGAGTAGCGATTTCCTTGTAAGCTTTAAAGGAATCAGTAAGAATACGTAGTGACCCAGTTCCGGTGCAAGGCACTCCTGACAAGGCTCCCCAAATCGCGAGGAGTTCAGCGTGAAGAGGGGTACCCTGAGGTAGATGGCAGGCATAAGCGCCTGAAAGGGAAGGGTTGCCATCGCATACCCAGGCCATAGATGCGAATTCGCTTGTAATCGATGCGTCGGTGTATATGTCAGTCGTATCGGGGATTCGCTCTTGTCAGTGATGGGCAGCTAGGAACTCCCGGGGAATGACAAAATCGCGGTTTATAGGTCGGCGATGGACGCGTGTGACTACTGGCATCTCCCAAGGGGGAAGTGATGCATATAGGGCTGGTGTTTTGTCGTTACGCTGTTCATCCCAGGCCAGCAGGCGACGCCCCTGGACAGTGTTCTCTAGACGTATTCGATGACGCGTCTGTGACTCGGTAACGATGGTAGTGAGCGGTGGAAGAGCGGCCAAACGCTCAAGTTCGGCTATAGGAGTGTGCTTAGGTAGACCGGTAATAGGGCGTAGTGTTGCGCGATGAAGGCGTTCGACCTTAGCGAAGTCAGTCTTCGACAGTTGGAGGACCGGTGTGCCATAGAGGATTTTTCCGACCGCCGCTGCTCTGGCCATCGCACGACAGGCATGCTGCCGCGCACCGCCGGGCCGGTTGGACAGGCGACGAATAGTATGTAGCAGTGCTGGCCAAAGGCGTTGTAACTGATGAACCCATTTCTGGGGGCTGTTGCAGCTTGATATGGGCAGGCCAAGAATGCGGATTTGCCCATTTGGGGAGGTGATGGTGTTGCCTCCGATGTGAAGATGGATCTGCATACTGGGGTTGGTTTTATGTTTTCCGTCGATACTAATCAGTTCTGTTTTATGTGGTGCGAGTTCGAGGCCAATTTTGGTTAGTGTATCTTCAAGACAAAGAAGGGCCGCCTGAAGTTCAGTCTCCATAGAATATTTGTCTACGTAATCCGCTGCCTCAGTCCAGACGGTAATATCATCGGCATATATAGCGAATCTTGCGCTTGTGCTGATTTCCAGATTCTCGGCGACGCGTGTCATGGCCAAGTTGAACAATATGGGTCCGAGAATGGAGCCCTGAGGTACACCCCTATCCAAGTAATAGGTTTTGGGCACCTATCCCGGAGCTTTGCCATGTAGCTGAATGGGTCTAGATGTCAAAAAATTGCGGATCGAGATTTGGGCACGATTACTAAGAAAGCGTTTGGCGAGTTCCTCCAGGATAACCTCATGGCGAACATTGTCAAAAGCTTTGTGTATATCGACAGCCAGGAGATAGTCAGGTAGCGTTTTACGATGAGCTCTATTCAGAACTCTTCGCAAAAGCCAAAGGCAGTCATGCGTTCCAAGGTTATGGCGGAAGCCGGCTTGAGCTGGATGAAATCCAGGACTGACGTATTCAATGTAGTGACTAATCCGAGTATGCAGCAGGTGCTCGATGAGTTTACAGAGATGTGAAGTCAGTGCAATTGGACGCAAATTACTAGGAAGTCGAGGGTTTTTGCCAGGTTTAGGGATAGGAAGAATAAGAGAAAGCTTGAGGTTATCCGGTACTGTTCCGGTCTCCCAGTAAGAATTAATGATGTCGAGAAGGGCATCCTGGGCTGCCGAGTCGAGATTGCGAAGCTCCTGCCAACTAACTCGGTCATGCCCGGGTGTGGCGCGAGCTCAGCCTCTTCCGAGGGCTGCTTGCAGTTCTCCCTTTGAGAATGGGCGATCCAGGTCTGGATCAGGGTTTCCGACTGGGAAAATGGAAACTGCTGGTGGAGGCGTTAGGCTGGCGTGTGGGAAAAAGGTGCGTATAACTTCATCTTCAACATCAGCCGGGTTGCCATTGAGAAGGAGATCGGCGAGAGGTGGTGCCCCGCGTGCCTTGCAATGGCCACGAAAGATGCGCCAAAGTTGTGATAGGCCCGGTACTTGTCCAAGACGGTCGCATGTAGAGTGCCAAGCCTCACTTTGCAGGTGAAGCTGGTATGCCCGGATAAGCTTGAATTGTCGTCGAAGAAGCACGAGATCTTTGTGACGTTTTCCGCGTGTCCGAAAACGTTGCGTGAGGTGATCTGCGCGACGCCAAAGGTTAGCCAGGTGAGCATCCATGCCAACTGTGGAATCGTCACAGGGGATATATTCGAGAGCTTGAGTGCGGGCATCTCGGAGTACAGACAGGAAGGAGTCAATATCCGAGAAGGGGGTCGTAGTATTAGCACGAAACTTGTCCCAGTTGAAAAACGAACGTGTTGTCCGAACGCGAAGACATTTACGATTGAGAGTGAGCAAGATGGGCAAGTGATCACTACCCCAAGAATTAGAAAGGACTTCCCAGCGCCGAAGAAGACGCGGTGATGAGAATGTAAGGTCCAGTGTAGTGTCTGCTCGAGAGGGATGGAGACCGATACGGGTCGGCACGTTAGGTTCGTTGCACAGGGTAAGAAGAGTTTGATCAAGGGCGTCATATAGGTGTTTACCACTTTGGTTAGGCTGAGATGAGCTCCAGGCTGCGTGATGTGCGTTGAAATCTCCGCCAATAAGAATAGGATAAGGGTGTGCTGCGTTTTCAAGGTCAGGGAGCCAAGGTACAGGGTTCTGCCATGACGTTACCTGGCCGGAAATAGGCCGATGCTACGACGAAAGGTTTTTGGCCAGGGGGGAAGATTTTTACTGCAACAATCTCACGAGTGGAAGAGCAAAGGGATTGAAGCGAGAGCTGAGTGGAAGGACAATCGTTTCGGATTAAGACGGCCGCCTGTCCCTCTGAACGGCCGTTTTTATGTTGAATAGTAGGTGTCTGGTAAGTGCAGTAACCAGGAATTTTACAAGGACCGCGCGTTTCTTGAAGAAGTATGAAAAAAGGACGGCGCTGAGGCACAATTGTACGAAGGGTAGGACCGTTCTGATTGAAGCTTCTGCAGTTCCATTGAATCCCATGAGCCATAGTGCTCATGAAAGGGGCACAGATTTACGGCGCTTACTATCGTCTGTGAGTGTGGTACGTTGGAACTCCTCAAACATAGTCTGCAGATGGCTCTGCATGGAAGTGAGGGCAGCAGTAAGAGTTGCATTAACTTCCTTTCGCAGAGTTTCTTCCAGCTTCTGTGTCTCTTGGGCGCGTTCCTGTCGGATTAGCCCGAGCATGTGGGTATAGGCGGAATCAGACGCTGTGACCGGTTGCGGCCGGCGGGTAGGCGAACGGCTTTTGCGGCCCTTCTGTGAGCGGCTGCGTTGCGGAGTTTGGGAACGAGTTCGGGTGTCCATTGTTATCTTGTCCTTAGTTATCATCTCCCGGAGACGCTGGTTTTCCTGGCGTAGTTCAGATATTTCTGCTCTGAGGCTCTCAATGACCTCGGCTAAACCTGGAGAAGAGGTCTTTTCAGCATATGATACATGTTTGGAGACAGTATGTGAGGATGTCACCTGATGCGTATTCGGATCATCCGACTCCTTAGGCGCCGATTTGTCGACAGGCTTTGCATAAGCTCGAGCCGGGCACTGGGCACTCAGGGCGATATGCGTGGAAGCGCCGCAGGCTACGCAATGAGGAAACTGCTTGCAGCCGGGGTCCTCAGGGTGCGGGTTCTTACCGCAATCCCGACAAACGGCGGGAAACGAGCAGTATTTGGCTACATGGCCGATGCGGTGACAGTTATAACATGCGACTGGGCGCGGGCGGTATTCACGGATTCGTGTAATCTCGTAGTCGAATACTAGCCGAGAAGGTAATGCGTCTGATGCGAAGGTCAGAAGTAGCAAATTTGTCTTGCCGAGCATGCGTATGTCTGTGATTTCAGCTGTCTCGCAGCGCAGATGTGCCATGATATAGTCCATCGTGAGGCCTTCTCTAATTCCGATCACACCTCGCGTGCTGCCAACCACAGGCTGCTTCAGTGGGGACGTGTCCACATCGAACGCTTGGACAGAATCCCGCGTTCGCGCGATTAAACGGGTCAATGTACACAGCTTCTTGAAATGCTCAGCGTCCCTGACAGTTATGCGGATGCAGTTAGCAGCAGAATCAAAGCGGAGAATGGCCATATCCGAAAAATACTGAAACGGAGCGCTTTGCTCTATTGCGTTGGTAATAGCCTGTTTCGGGATGTTTGTGACATGCACTTTGTTAAGTGGCCTGATCAGAACAGTGAAATGAGGACGACTCACCCGTTCTGTGTGCAGACGTTGCGGGGACACTTGACGCTTGCGATAGGTTGAAGTCATGCTACATCCTGTAGTTGTCTTAACCTGAGCAGGAGGGCTTGCAGAGACAGTCAGAGCTGCGGCATCCATTTCCTCGTGCACCGTCGGCAATAGCGGGTAATCAACGCTCCCTGTAGCTTGTGGCGTTTGTGGCGTCGGAGGCAGCGTTCGGCTGGATGCGAAGTACGGCGCCGCGTCCATCTGTTCATGCCCCGCCGGTAAGAGCGGGTAATCACAACTTCTCGTAACTTGGCTTGACTGTGGGGTTGTAGTCGGTGTAACCTGTGGCGTTTGTGGTGTCGGAGTCAGGGTTTGGCTGGATACGTAGTATGGCGCAGCATCCATCTGCTCGTGACCCGCCGGTAATGGCGGATAATCGGAACGCCTTGTAACTTGGCTTGACTGTGGGGTCGTAGTCGGTGGTTGGCACGGAGTGAAGGTCGCCGGGCGTAAAATTTTGAAGGTCACATCTTCCGGATGTGCTGTGGCGGCAGCGCCGCCCGGCTGTGGCCCGGGAGCAGCCGTGGTCGTGGTGGGCCCTGAGGGCGTCGATTAGGCTTAGCCCGTCAGAAACGCTAGTCCTTGAAAGCTTCGAATCGAACAGCGAGCCGAAAATAAAATTGTTGCAAACAGGTGCCGAACACCTTCACTGACCGTTTCGAGTGGGTTCAGGCCATATCGGGTCTAAAATCCACATACACAATTCGAAAAACACGGAGCCGAGGTGAACCGCGTCAGCTCGCTCTCAAGGCGGAGTCTCTTCTCGCCTTTGATTATTACTAAAAAGGACCTGTGCACACACACCAAACGACGTCGAGCAGAACAACACAGACAATGACTTACAACTGAAGTTCATTCGAAAGATACACGAGCATTAGGCAGTCTTGAGGCAAGTTGTCAGCCATGGACCGAATAAAAGCGATAAAATATAAAATATTAAAATATGCTTCACGACTACTTCATGTATCCCTTTCTTCTAGTAAGTATACATAAGCTAGCCCACAATACCCTCGTCAACCTATGTTAATAACGATTATTTCAGTGGCACAATGACAGTTTCACTAAATAGTGCAGCGGGGCATGTTTTTTTTTTTTTTTACCTTTCTTCTGATGGAGGCAACATGAAATAAAAAACCCCATCTTCCAAGCACGTCATTCCAGATAAGCCCAGCACAGCGCCAGGGGAAAGCTTGTAGCTATCGAACTACTGTTACGTATCCGGGAGCACGGGGGATCGAATCCTGAATCCCCTGCCTACGAGATGCGTCTCGTATGCGGGAGGGGTCACGGAAAAGGAAAAAGAAAAACAAAAATCAGAAGATACACAACACAGGCCAAAGAGTGAGAAAAAAAAAAAGACAAAAGCAATGATCAGAAACGGCAGTTACTAACCGCCAAGGAAACTGCTCAGGACATCAGACCTTAAATATATCCATTTATTTTGATAAATGAATAAAAAAAAATGATAAACAAAAATTAAGAAAACGTATATTGTAAGCTGCGGGGATGAACTAATTTGTTTTCAATCAAACCTTTATACCACTTCACGTTAATTGCTAAAAAAATGCGGATACCTACGCACAGGTCGGAAAAAGTAAGCACAAAACTAATTAGACTGGCGATTAAAAGAAATGCTGGGAATATAGCCAGCCCTTATATATAAGATTCATTGATTATGAAAAAGCATTTGACTGAGTCGAAACCTCGGCAGTCGTAGAGGCATTGCGAAAACAGGGATTAGATTAGCCGCATGTGAACGCACTGGAAGATATCTATATTAGCTGTACAGCATCCATAGCTCTGCATAAAGAAACTAATGAAATTTCCACGAAGAAAGCTGTTAGGCAAGAAGACAATTTCTCAGTACTATTCACGTCTTGCTTAGAAGAAGTATTCAGAGTCTTGGAATGGGAGCAGTAAGAGATAAGGGTTCATGGATAATATCTCCGTAGTCTGCGATTCGCTAACATTGCCTTGCTAAGTAAATCAATAAGCAGAAAAGTGGGCCTAAAAATCAATACGCAGAAGCCTAAGCTAATGTTCAACAGCCTCGGGTAGGACCGGCAGTTTACAATAGGTAGTGAAGCGCTGGAAGTGATAAGCGATAATGTATTCTCAGGAACCGCAGATCCGAACCATGAAAGGAAAATAATTAATGGAATAAGATTGGTGTCGAGAGAATTTGAAAATTACTCACAGATATTAACTAGCAACTTATCGGTATCACTCACGAAGAAAGTATATAACAGTTGCATTTTACCAGTTCTATACTTAGGGGGGTGAAGCGCGGAGGCTAACGAAAAAGGTGTTACTTGAGTTGAGTACAACGCAGAGATCTATGAAACGCAAAATGGTAGGTGTAAAGTTGAGACAGGAAGCGGGCAGAGTGGGTCAGAGAAGCATCTGGAGTTAATAACATTCTAGTGTAATCAAGAAAAAGAAATGGGCCTGAGTACGACATGCCATACGAAGAGAGAATGACCGATGATGGCATAGTGTAACAAACTGGATTCCAAGGGACGGAAAGCGTAGCTGGGGACGGCAAGAAAGTCATGGGGGCGGATGAGGCTAAGAAGTTCGCAGGGTTCAAGTGGATGCAGCTAACACAGGGCCGTGTTAATTGCAGGAAAATGGGAGAGGCCGTCGCCCTGCACTGAGATAGTGCGGCTGATGATAATGATGATGATGATGATGAATTAGACTCCCGTTATGGTCTTCTCATCCGGTAAGCCCGGTAGAATTGTTTCAAACTTAGATTCGCTCTCGACAATGCGCATAACATTTCCAAATAAGTATCTTGGTATGGTCTGCAAGTTATTAACACCAGGAAGTGGCCTAACTACTAATCCCTTACGGCTTGCAGAAACGAGCCCTCCCTTTGTTTCGCACACCGTTCCCGGCCTCCGACGGCGCGATTTCTCACTCGGCGCTTGGCGCAGGTCGCGCACAATCGCGCGCACTTCCTGCCGGACCAGTCGCCCTCCCATTTAAATAATGCGTCCAGGAACCACGGCACTTTTCAACGAGCTCAAAAACGGAGAATAAAAAGATTAAGCAGTTGTTAGAAATCGTGACACGGAGTCGTGGCTCTCTTGTGTGTGTATGTATATATATAGAGAGCAGTCGTGGGGCCATTCGCAGTTCAGAGGTCACCATGGTCCGCAATTGCTTTGCCGCTGACTTCCGTTGTGCCTCGGTTTTAATGTCGCCGGACACGTTGGCGGCTATAGACAACGCATCAGGGGGCCAGAGGGAGAGCGTTGCTTGCGCTAGTTGTTCTGCACATGGCGCGCAAGAAAGCGCCATATACGAGGTTTGCCCGGAAACTGACCGAGCTGATTAATAATTTACTTCTGCCTCCCGTTTCTATAACATTTTTCTTCACCGCTGGCAGCAAGAACGGCAATGTGATTCTTGAATCATTACTCATTTTCGTCAGCTCGATACATTGTCTCACGCAGCTGAATAAAGATGGCGACAAGTGTTGGTCGTCTCATTACTAACGGCGAAGGGACGAGATAAGAACTTTCGTTTGAAAGGGGCAAATGCAAGTCTAGAGTTAGCAGTGCGTAATATTATTTGTGCTTAACTTGTCACACAGTTCCTTGAAGTATTTAGAGAGAAAAAAAAACCCTAAAGGTTACATAATGCAGTTGACATTCCAACTGGAAGACTAACTAAATGAAAGTGCAATAGTGGCATCACCACGTGTGGGCCGTTGCTGATGTCATCGATGAAAACAACGTGCCCGGTGAATTAGTAGTGTTTAACGGTCCAAAAAAGAGTTAGTTTTCGGACTGATGACGGTACAGATCTAGGAGAACAAAAAGCAGTTACCACTTGACTACGATCGAAAATTGCCATCCTTTCTATTTAGCAATTCGAAAGAACTTTCCAGAGTTCATTCAGTTCTTTTAAAGTATCTGGTACGTAAACAGAGTGTAACGTATCCCTGCGCCTAACGTAGGAAATGAACGCATGTAGACAGAGCGGATATTCTAAAACAGTGGAATGCATAAAAGAAGTAAAGTTTATTTTAGACGAAACGATAAACACAGAAAGCTAAATATACTGAATAAAAGTTCTCAACACGGCTCCTTTGTGAGTCGGGGGTGTTAAGTGGTTCTCATGCACACAAAATGTAGGTTAACGCATGTGCGCTTTACTAAACATGTAGAAGGTAAAAATATGTGCGCTGCTGGGTAGCTGTTCTCAACAGTTTGCCAAATCGTGGCTGTTCCTAGCCCTACGCGGTTGGGACGGTGGGCCAACACCGCTCGAGGCGGTGTCTAGCCAGCCACCGAATTTTTATCTGTTGTAGGCCGTCATTGCACTCGTCACCGCTTCGGTGGTGGTGGACGACGGCCGTTGTTGCGGCGCGCGTCTTTCTCTCCCTCTTCTTGTTTTCTTCTCTATTTTACCTTTTGTTCGCACGAGGCAGCTGAGGTGGCTCAGCTACAGAGCCAGTAGCAGGCCCGTGCTTTTTTTTTCCCTTCTTCCTACAGCCACAACAACAACAACAAATGAACGTCTACTCTACAGCCACAACAACAACAACAAATGAACATCTACTCATGAGGCGAAACGAAGAGGCGTCCGTGTGCTGTGCGATGTCAGCGCACGTTAAAGATCCCCAGGTGGTCGAAATTACTCTGCAGCCCTTCGCTACGGCTCGTCTTTCTCCCTTTCTACTTTCACTCCTACCTTCCTCCCTTCCCGTACGGCGCGGTTGCGGTGTCCACAGAAAACAAGACAGTTACGCCGCCTTTCCCTTACTATAAATAAATCAGTTTTTTTTTTAATCTACTCATATCAGCAAAAAAAAAGAGAAAAAAAAAACGCTCGATTCACATATCCATGGAAAAACCAAATAATAAAATGCTTTTAAGCCTGGAGATCAACCGCCACGCTTTGTGTGACTTTTAAAAATAATTACTACTAGGTTTCCTTAAACGTGCTAACGCTTCAACGTGAAGAGGCTAGACGCAAATATTGTGACGTCATGCTTCAACTTAAAGAGCAAAAGAGACAATCAAACGTTAGATACAAGAGTAATAGTCGGTCTAGATGTGGCCAAAGCTTTCGACAACGTTGAACACTCAGCCATACTAGAACGCCTAGAAACTCTAAATGTTGGCAGAAAAACGTATAATTACGTCAAAGACTTTCTTTCAAATAGAAGAGTTAATAACTGATCAGGAGGGAAGGAAGAGAAAGGAATAAGACTGGGTAACAAAGGTAATACGGGGCGCCGTAAGATGAAAGGAGCGCTTATGGTGAGACTTATTTACTTTTAATTGTATTTAGGACCTTCACCTGACAATATTTTCTTTTCGGCTACTGGGAGAATTATCTATATGATAACAAAAGAAAAAATTCTAGAGGGAACTTTGGACGAATAAAGTGCGAAAAGGCGAAAATCATTATAGCGCGGTGGATCCTAGCCCTCCACTACAGCACCTCTATCTCCCTCTCTTCTTTTACTCCCACCTTCCTTCCTTTACGGTGTGGTACATGTATCCGCGGTGAATTGTGAGCCCTGCCGGGGCAGTGCAGTGGTAAGACGCCCAACTCCTGTGCCGGAGAACCCGGGTTCGAACCCGACCTCGGCGGCTGCGTTTCGATGGAGGCGAAACGAAGAGGCGTCCGTGTGCTGTGAGATGTAAGTGCACGTTAAAGATTCCCAGGTGGTCGAAATTACTCCGTAGCCCTCAATACGGCTCCTCTTTCTCTCTTTCCACTTTCACTCCCGCCTTCCTTCCTTCCCTTACGGCGCGGTTGAGGTGTCCACTAAAAACAAGTGAAACAGTTATCGCGCCTTTCCCTTCCTATAAATCAATCAATCGAGACAGCGCTGTGCTGTTGTGGCTGTAAGAAGAAGGAAAAGAAAATGCACGGGCCTGCTACTGGCTCTGTAGCTGAGTCACCTCCGCTGCCTCGTGCAGACAGAAGAGAAAATAGAGAAGAAAGAAAGGAAAAAGGCAGAAAAAGACGCGCGCCGTAACAACAGCCGTCGTCCACCACCGAAGCAGTGGCGGGTGCAATGACGACCTACAACAGATAAAATTCTGCGGCAGGCTAGCCCCCGCCGCAAGCGGCGGTGACCTACCTGTCCCAGCTCCCGAGGCAGCGGAGGTGACTCAGTTCATGTTGCTCAGCAACAGAGCCAGTAGCAGACACGTGTATTTTTTTCCCTCTTCCTCCAGCCGCAACAACAACAACAACAACAACGATTCAGGTGTCCACAGAAACAAGTATGACAGATATAGAGCCTTTCCCTTTCTGCGAATCAATTATGAAAGGCACGCTTCAGAACTCGTGGAAGGCGTGACCACAAATGGTACATACTGCAACCATAATCATCACCCTCATCACCATCATCAGCCTGACTATACCCACTGCAGGGCGAAGGCCTCTCTCATATTTCTCCAATAACCCGGTTCTGTGCTAGCTGCATCCACTTGACCCCTGCGAACGTCTTAACCTCATCCGCCCACCTAACTTTCTGCCACCCCCTGCTACGCTTTCTTTCCCTTGGAATCCAGTTTGTTATCCTAAGCGACCATCGGTTATCCTCTCCTCGCACTACATGTCCTGCCCATGTCCATTTCTTCTTAATTTCCACTAGAATGTCGGTAACTTGAGTTATTTCTCTGACCCACTCTGCACGCTTTCTATCTCTTAATGTTACCCCTACCATTTTTCGTTCCATAGCCCTCTGGGTTGTCCTCAACTTAAGTAGAACTCTTTTGGTTAGCCTCCACGTTTCAGCCCCATAGGTGAGTACAGGCAAGATGCAACTGTTGTATACTTTCCTCTTGAGCAATACCGGTAAGCTGCTAGTCATAATCTGCGAGTGCTTGCCAAATGCGCTCCATCCCAATCATATTCTTCTTGTTATTTCCTTTTCATGGTCCGGATCTGCGGTTACTACCTGTCCTAAGTAGACATTCGCCTACTACTTCCAGTGCTTCGCCACCTAACGTAAACTGCTGTTCCTTCCCGAGGCTGTTGAACATTATTTTAGTCTTCTGCATATTAATTTTTCAGCCTACCTTTCTACTTTTCCTGTCTAGGTCATCAATCATTATTTGCAGTTCATCCCCCGAGTTGCTTAGCAAGGCAATGTCATCAGCAAATCGCAGATTACTGAGGTATTCTCCATCTACCCTTATCCCTAACTGCTCCCATTCCAAGCCTATGAATACTTCCTCTAAGCAAGGTGTGAATAGTACTGGGGAGATCGTGTCTTCTTGCCTAACTCCTTTATTTATGGAAATTTGTTACTTTCTTTATGCAGAACTTTGGTTGCTGTGCAGTCACTATATATATCTTCCAGCACTTTCACGTACGGCTCGTCTACCCCCTGATTTCACAATTCCTGCATCACCGCCGAGGTTTCAACTGAGTCCAATGCTTTTTCGTAATCATTGAATGCTATATATAAGGGCTGATTATATTCTGAGCATTTTTCGATCACCTGGTTGATGGTATGGATATGATCGATAGTAGAGTACCGTTTCCGAAAACCTGCTTGATCCTTTGCTTGATTGCAGTCTAAGTTCGTCCTGATTCTATTAGCGATTACCTTAGTAAATACCTTATACGTAACAGACAGTAAGCTGATTGGTCTGTAATTTGTAAGGTGCTTATAGTCCCCTTTCTAATGAATGAAGATAATGTTTGCATTCTTCCATGGTTGCGGTACCGTCGATGACACCAGGCACTGCGTATACAGGAGGGCCAGTTTATCTGGCACGATATCCCCTCCGTTCTTTAACAAATCTGTATAGTTATCTGATCCTCTCCAGCGGATTTCCCCCTTTTCATAGTTTCTAATGCTTTCTTGACCTCGTCCTCGCCAAACATAATAATTCATGAAAATTAATCTGCGGAATCTGCATTGAAGTAATGCGAAAGCACTGATGCTGCTGTTGGTTGCTTCTGGTTGCTTCTAGTTGCTTCTAGTTGCTTAATTCGCTTCTTGTTTACCTATTTTAGTCTTTGGCACTTTCAAATTGCGCGCTAATCCCTTCCTACATGTCCTTTTTCGGCTCTACTTCCAGTTGCTTGACGCCACATCCTTGACATCCCCCTAACTGACCGCCTTAATTGACTACTTTAGTCTTTGGTACTTTCAAATTGTGCGCCAATCCCTTCCTATGCTGATATTTGACTCGACTTCAGGTTGCGTGACATCCTTGACAGCACCTTAACTGACTGATTTAATTAACTATTTTAGTTTTGATAAGTTCAAATGTGGCGCCAAGCCATTGGCTAATGAGACAATTTTCGCCTTTACTTTTACATTTTTGCATGTAATAAATACCTCATTAACTTATTGGCCTAATTAACTTTTCAGACACAACATAACGTCACCCTCTATTGATTGACACTACTCATTAACCTCTACGACTTCTCAATTACTCACGCTGCAGCGGACACAGTTTTGCGTGCTTTGCCTCTAATTAATTGCCTGATGAACTTATTGGCCCAATTATTTTTTCACACAATACATTAGGTCACCCTCTATCGATTGACACCACTCATTAACCTACCACTTCTCAATTACAACTGCTGCGGACAACGTTTACATTTCTGCCTATAATTAACTACCTAATTACCTTTTTGGCCTAATTATTATTCCGGACACAACATTACGTCACCCTCTATCGATTGACAACACTCGGTAACCTCTACCACTTCTCAATTACTCAATACTGCTGCGGACACAATTTTGCTGGCGCGGCCTGAGGACAGAAATCTGTGAACGTGGCGAAGTAATGCTTTCGCATTAATAATGCCAGCGCCCACACCGAATTGCGAGGTAACATATGCAGTAACCGAGAATTCATACACTCACAGAGAAAAGCACCACATATTGATTGGTTTGCGTATATACAGCTAGTTTACCACGGTAAAAAAAAAAAAAATAACATTCGCTTTTCAGAAAATGTCTCGAATGACATCGTTTCAGCATTAAGCTCTTTGGCGCCCGTTCCCGGTTTCACGTCGCCGTCGCCGTTGGCCCTCGTAACCAGTTGTCTGTAAATTGCGCATACATATCTTGCTCGAATTCATTGCGTCAATCTATCGAAAAGCTGAAACAGCTGATGAGCTGCGAAAGCGTAACCCCTCAGCTTACAACCTACTGCCGACGACGATAAATTTAAATTGGTTCACAGGAAGGGAAAGGCGCAGTAACTGTCACACTTGCTCTGTGGACACCCGAACCGCGCCGTAAGGGAAGGGAGGAAGGTGGGAGTGAAAGTGGATAGAGAGAAAGAGGAGCCGTAGTGGAGGGCTACGGAGTAATTTCGACCACCTGGGGATCTTTAACGTGCGCTGACATCGCACAGCACACGGACGCCACTTCGTTTCGCCTCCATCGAAGCGCAGCCGCCGCGGTCGGGTTCGAACCCGGGAACTCCGGCACAGTAGTCGGGCGTCTTACCACTGCACCACCCCGGCGGGGCCCGACGACGATAAGGCATCAAAGACTTTCGTCTTAAAAATTGTGCGGCCCTTAACTGCACGCTTCGAGCTTAAGCCTTTTCGTGTTTAGAAAACGTTTTATTAGACATAAGACATTCACATTAGTCATTCACACGAGCGGCGACAAGTGACCAAAACAGGAATTGCACATGATTAACAGCTAAAGAAAGTGTACATAAATTACATACTAACGAACAAATACATCACAGATCAGTATTTACATACAGAATAAATTTTGGGCAGTTCGTGATGATGATATATACAATTTTGAATGGCAATGTACATGCAGGTATTGACAGTGTAGAAAATTTGCCAAATAAAATAAATATAAACATATACAGCAATCGTATGTACAGTATGTATTGAACATGTGGGTTGCAATGTGAACAGCTGTGAGTGTACATATATATTTGCATTATATTGCAGTTACCAAGGTGTCTTAACGACCAGTAAGTAGACGTCCATTCAAGATGTGTGGATGCACATGCGTGTTGCGATGTAATACAGGTACCAGAGGAACAATGCTACGTCTCTATGAATACACGCCGAGATAATCTATTCACAAGCGATCTAACATAACATGCTCGAACTGGTTTCTTCTGATCGAGAATGATAGGTGTCAAAAGAGAGCATGACAAAAAGAGGAAATAAAAATGGCTTCATGTGCACTTCCGATGGCCATCTGCACGTGCCTTTTAGCCACAAGCTTCCAGTCCGAAGCGCTATACTGCATGAAGTAGTGCCCCGCCCATCTGGATCTGTGAATTACACCTTCGCCGCCAGTGCAATGTAATCCTTGACGAGCCGTGATACGACATGACAGGTGAGGAAAACAGAAAGGGCGGCATTTGGTGTTCACAACCGTACCAGGCGAGCACGACGAATGCGTTTGCCGGCTATATCTAACCGTTCCAAAAGTAGGTTGCAGTGCTAGTTCGCGACGGACGAGCTCGACAGCCGCATTTATTTCTATTAATTATAACCCTCGACTCGAGCACCTAGCCAATGACCAGCTAACGCAAACCGACAGTAACCATGGCCCTGACGGCTTCTTCCTCACTGTCTTCTCTGTCTTGCATTTCAGGTGCGTTTCTTTGACAGCGTCCACCACACGAGGAGGCGTCTTACCCCCGTTCCGACGCGCGTGCTCAGTAACCAGAGCCCAGAGCGAATTCGCAGTGCATGTCTCACAAAGTACGAGACGGCTCCCGAACCAAGAAGCAAGATAAGAACTCTCGTTTACAAGGCCCCCGCCAGTACCACTACCGGCCCAAGGCCGGGCGAGACGCAGCATAGAAAAGGCACGCAGCCGTGTTATACAGACAACTCCTAATCACCTCAGACGTGCGGACCGGCCGCTCCTTTCGCGTGCCCGTCTCTTTTCGTCCGCACGTAAGCGCTCTCGCTCGAGTTAAGCGAAGTTGGCGCGCAATGAGAAGCTGTGTATGGAGGAGGAGGTACGCTTCTAGCCGGAATAACAATAAGAAAACGGGGCCAGACGTGTAAGACAATGGCGGCCACGTGCCGCTAATAACAAGCACTATGTTTAATGCTGCGCGAACCGAACTTGCTTCCAGCCTGCTCGTCGCGTGGCCTCAAAGCGGCCTGAGGCGGCGGTGGCGTTTCGCGTTGCTCTCTTTGATGGAAGTCCCGCAAAAGGAACAGGAGGAGCCGCAATAGCGGCGACGTTCGCTGCGAGGCGATGGAGCACGTAACCGAGGAGTCCGCAGCGCGAGAAGCGGGCGACAGACGGCGAACTCCTTCCTCGCTTCTTGTTTTGAGGAGTGCATTAAGTACGTCGCCTGGACCCTGCGCAACAAACGTGGGCAGTTGAAAAGCGGCGACCTAATCGGAAACAACGTTATTTGGGATGAGTGGGCTGTGAAGCGCTTCCTGCCGAACTTAGGTCGCTTGCTTGCTGATTGTTCTGCTGACTGTTACCAAGTTCCGCGTTCCTTTTTTTATTTCTTCTATAGGCTGCGAGCAGTGCTGAGTCTTCGTAAAAAGGCGAGGAATTGCTCGCTGATTGAATGCCGCTAGAAACGAAGCAATGTGATTTCCTGAACATAAATGTCATGAAACGGTCCACAACCTGCTTGTCGTCATCAAAGGGGGTGCCACTTTGAACAAAACGTTTTCGGATTAACCGTCAAGACGTATCAGGCTTCACTCACTACTGACGAATCTAGAGCGTACATATAGCAAACGGTCGCTAAGTCTGTTCATAGAAGCGAGTGGCGACTGAAAAGAAATTTCCGCCGCGTGAGCTTTCGAGTGGGCAGCCTTTTATTAAGTGCGCGCGCAGAGAGGTGAGATAAGAGGCAGGAAGAGCTCCTGCGTTTAGCGCGTCTTCAAAGCGCCCACGGGACTTCCCGGTCTTCAAGCCACCGAGGCGGCTCCCGACTTTTCGCTTTGCACACGCCTCCGCAGGCTAGCCTACTTCCATCACTCATTGACACTTAGGCCTAAGGCGACACACGCGTACGCGCGCTTCTCGCTCAGATGCATAAATGCTATCGCCGGTCACGCCAAATTCGTCTTTGGAGCGAAGCCGAAACATTTAGTGCGTGGGCAGAGAAATCAGTGCCGCAGTGACAAAAATATCGAATAAGCGAGGAGTGAAAGCGAAAGAGAGTTGGAAAGGGCAAGCTGGTAAGTGGTAAGAAACGTCGCGGCCTGGGAAACTTGCTGGTAGAGAACACTAATCACAACAAACTACCGCCTCTCCCACTAGGTGAGGAAGAAGCGCTGGGCGACCGAGCGGAAAGTCAAGTCTGCACGCAAGCAGTCAAGGCAGGCGCTGTCATTCTCGTACGAACCTGAGGCGCAACACGAGCAGGACGCGGTTATAACATTGATTGATTGATTTATAGGAAGGGAAAGGCACGGTAACTGCCTCACTTGTTTTTTGTGGACACCTCAACCGCGCCGTAAGGGAAGGGAGGAAGGTGGGAGAGAAAGTGGAAAGAGAGAAAGAGGAACCGTAGTGGAGGGCTACGGAGTAATTTCGACCACCTGGAGATCTTTAACGTGCGCTGACATCGCACAGCACACGGACGTCTCTTAGTTTTGCCTCCATCGAAATGCAGCCGCCGAGGTCGGGTTCTAACCCGGGCTCTCCAACACAGTAGTCGGGCGTCTTACCACTGCACAACCCCGGCGGGGCACGCGGCTATAACACAGAGCACACGCTGGCATATAAAAAGGAGAGGAGGTGAGAGAGATAGAAAAACTATTCTTTTTGTCGCTGTTGGCACGGTGGTTGATGATGTTGATGTCGCTTGCCGCTATTGCTTCTGTTGTGTTTCCTCCGGGTCACCTTCTCTAGCAGCTGGCTCCATGTTCTCCCTAAGGCGCGTCACGACTAGCCGGGGCACCCTCCACCATTTGGTGCCAGCACGAAACGGCACTGTGCACACGCACGTCCTCGCGCCCAGACACGGATGCGTTCGCGCGTATAACCGACGTTATTAGGACCCGCCCGCGTGCTACTGCCGTATATATGTACACCTATATATACCAAGGCTATGCGGCAGACGCATACGTTAATGCGACCGGTTTAGTCCAAACAACAGGGTGACGTGCTCGTGCGGGCGTGAGCCGTCAAAACGACAACGCCTCCGTCCACGGTTACTGCAGCAGCGTCAGCGCTGTACGACTTTAACTCCGACGCGAGAAAATAGTTTGACACCGGCGCCTAGTGCTCAGACAGTAGCCCGCATCGCCTCAAGGGGTGTATTACTCCCCTAATTACGAGGAAAGCGAAGGAGGGGGAAAAAAAGAGGCCGGAGCTTGTAAGGAAAGGCGGCTTAAAAGCATGGGAAGCTTCATCGTCCGCAGAGGCGGTGTTCCGGACGCCTGGTAGGACTCGTTGTTTCGGTCCATTATTACTTCGTGAGGAAAGACGATCACTCTCTCCATCGCCATATGGCGGCACTGTTGCGTGTCGCGTATTGCGCTGTGTACACACGGATACATACACAGACGCTGGCGAGATGCAGCTGAGAGGGTTCGGAGTGAATGGAGAAATGTATGCGGCCTGCGCATGCATTGACATTCGATGCTCCCGTGCATGTCGTCGGATTATTGTGTCAGCTAGCCAGCTGTGAGGCCTTTCACTGTGCGAGAGCTTATAGAGGGCGCAATTGTGCGCTTGTGCTGTTACGAGTATAGTGTTATCCGGGCTGTTGGTTCGGTCGCACAATATAATCGAGGAAGTGCGCGACGGAAGAAAGATTACACTGGCAGCGAGACTATTTCGGTAAGGGGAACTCCATACGTCCGCCGTTGTGAAAGCGCTCCGGAAATGAACGCGAAAGAATGTACATCGTGAAGGTAATGATCGGCCATCGGAAGAACGCATTGCTTCTGGGTACGCTGTATCAGCCACGACGGTGATGCCTGCTTGCAAGAAAAGAAATACTTAAAATAAATGCAAAGATTCATTATTCAGAATGGAACTGACTTCTCATTGTATAGACCTGCTCTTGAATGGGAGTTTTCTGATGAAGCCTTGTGCGAACGGTGAGAGACATGGAATGCAGGATATTCTTCCATCCATGCTCTTCAGGCGCCTATCTGCCGTTGTTCGGCTTTCGAAGTGTTGCAGCGAGCCTGAACAGCTGAAGAAAAGAAATGAAAATTACCCCTAACGTAAAATTTTTTTATGCTTACAAGTCAAAGACGTCTTTTCAGGTTACAGCTTTGGAATATACGCGAAAAGCCAGGTGTGCTCCAACAACTTTTTATTAGTGGCCGGTTTTACTGAGCCTAAGATTAGACTTTTCATCATCATCTTGTGAGATCATGATCACGCGATGATTATCATGATTACATGAGGATGGATGAGCGATTTCTGACAACTCCTTTAGTGAATACGGGGGATGAGTTCTAAACGTAAATTTTCATGTATCCCGGGATTCATTTGATCTTTTCTTGGGAGCCAGTGGAGATACATGACAAAACAGCAGTGTTCTTACAGCCCGAATAACTCAGTAGGAAAAAGCCGAGCAATCAGGACAGAATTGAACGACGTAACATACGGGACAGAATTTCGTAATTTATGCTGCAAATGCCACTGAGGCATCAGGCGCGCTCTTCATCGGTCACTGTGACAGTAAGATGCGACACGAGTACAGCGGAAGCACAGACCAGTCGTTCTCTAATTTATTCAGGTTTAAGCGAACACCCGTAAGGGGTCACAGATGCAGATATATTTATTTTTCTGAAATTCAAGAGCTACTTACTAGTAGACGCCGTTAGCTTTGACGAAAACTTTAAAGAGATGGCCATTTTCCTGCCCTAGAGCATAGCATCGGAGTTCCCCTTTGAAGCACTGACATCATCTTACCTTTAATACATTGCGGTAACTACAATGTAGAAACGTGGACGAAAAGCCGGTGCACAAGCCTTAGGGCCAATCCCACCTGTCGACGTGAGTGGCAGGCTGTTATCGCAGTTTGACGAAGACAGATGTCCTTGTCGAAACTCGGGAAATTGCCTAAGGGGCCTAGGTACTTTCTCGAGCTTGTCCATTTTTTTTCTGGTCTGATAATCCTCTTCGCGGCATTAGACATCACGATGAATTCGTACAACTCGCGGTCATTCCACGAAGTGAAGAAAAGAAACAAAAATTAGATTACTATTGAACAAAGCCGCCAAGGCTCGAAATGATGTCGACGAATTGTGTTAGTATACACAGAGAAGAAAGAAAAATCATGAAATGGAAAGCAAAAAGGAAATTGTCTTTGAACATTTGAAAGCTGTAAGTAATTTTTTTTTTCGCGCCGTTTTTACAAGACAAGATTAAAAAAGAAAGAGACAACTAGGAAGTTTTATAACCAGCTGGATTACTGCTAGATTTTGAAAAGCTACACTGCTGCAATACATTCAACGTACCAACAATCGCAAATTTCTCTCACTTTCCTTCTTTCGACGGCACATATGCCATCAATGCAAAAAAAAAACAGTCCCTCATGGATCAGATTTCAGCCTTAATGAAAACGCAGAATTGGACGTAGCAGCAAAAAGATATTTTCCTGATCTAATCATAGAAAAATCACTTGACCAACGCAGGGAAGAAGGACGTCTACACGGCTGCAAAAACAAAATAAAATGTTAAAGAAACCAAAGTAACGAGCCCAGTAGCAGCGACAACAACAAATATTGCTGCCGCACTCGCTGCAGGCTAATAGTCGACAGAAGCAGAAAAGCTACAAGATGCTGGCAGCCGTCCTTTACTTCCCCTTCGCTCGCTTTCTCCAGCGCGCTATTTCGTCGCCTCTGAGCGTTCTCTCGAAAGGCAAGTGCGGAGAAGGGGTCACAGCGAGGTCGTGACCCCTGCTCGTCATGTCCCGTCAACGGCGCGTACAGTTGCGGCCTATACCGACGAGGGAGCCGAAAACAGTAGCCGCCTTGCTCGAGGCGCACCCTTCACCGCGACGAGCGAAGATTAGAGTTATGTCAATTGTAGCCGCTCGTCGCTTGGTCTCCCGTTGTGTCCTTTACTGGCCGCTGTCAGCGCAGGCCGTCCTAGATCCTAATCCACGTGTAAACAGGCTACTAATGGGGACGAGCTGAAGGAAAGGCTTCGTGCTCGGCGCGTGTGTACGCTGTTCCGACAAAGCGGCAGCGGAGGTATAGACGAGGAGCGGCGCTGAATGAAGAGGCGGAAAAAAATGAAGGCCTGAGCTTTTAAGTCAGTTGCACTCTCACCTTACAACGGTATTGTCGGAAGGCCTTAAACTGAACACTTGACCGGGGATTTGGAAAGCTCTCTAGGTAATTCTGGCGTTCTTTCGTTTCTAGCGCAGTAAGGGTCTCAAAGTGTTTGTACAGATTCGCACCTGTCTTCTGTCTACATTGTCTACACTGTCACCCATAATGACTCTCTTTCTGTACCTCTGCCGGTGCTGTACCACAAGACCTAGGCCACCGCTCGGTATTTCTCTGTAAATAAAGCTCTACCCTGCCGCCTCGAAGGTAACTGTGAAGACAGGGTAAGTGGAAACGATGGAAGAGAAATCGTGAAAGTTGTCCCGGAAGGTCAACTAAATTTACCTGTGCTTACTTTAAAAAGCATGTAATTTTTTCTTTCTTTATTGGTACCAGCAATAGCGTCGCGTCAACACAGTAGAACTAAAAACGTCCATTGACTGGCATCTTCACATCTACTGACGTGTTTGACAGCTCTGCGATAGCATTTTGTCTTCAAAGATGTCCTGTTGGTACGCGTAGATTATGACTTGACTGAGCCGGGCACTTGGGCGACTTGGTTTCACATTGTCGAAAAAGGTTGAAGGTAAATTTGAGGAAAAAAAAAAGAAAACACCCGAACACGGCTTTGTTTCCCCACAGGGCCGGGTATGCGAAGGACGACGCCTTGGCCCTAGTCGACGAGACCTGGCGAGGCTCGCGCTAATGAATGAACCAATAAAGCAGTCGGTCCGTTTTGAGCAATCGGTAAAAAGAAAAAAAAAAAAAAAGCTGGGTAGAGACGATGCTTCAGTACCAAAATAGGCGACTTTAGGAGTAATACGAAGGGCTAAATTTGAGCAGTAGCTTGAAACATAAATGAGCAACACAGGGCTTTAGTGAGCGCTATGACATCCAGAGTAGTTTATCTTTAGAAGATGGTTGGTTGGTTGGTGGGGCTTAACGTCCCAAAGCGACTTAGGCTATGAGAGACGCCGTAATGGAGGACTCCGGAAATTTCGACCACCTAGGGTTCTTTAACATGCACTGACATCGTACAGCACACGGGATATCTTTAGAAGACATTGCATCGTATGTACATAGAGCCTGGAGAATAAGTCTAGCAGTTTCTATTGCGCATTGCATTGGAAATTGACAGCCGGTTATTCGCAGCCGAATCATTTCGGGTTGCAGTTTTCGGCAAGCTCTATTCGACACGAGTGTTCACCTACTAAAAATTGCTAAGAAACGTATATACTTCGGCTGCAGTATTGTCAAGTTATGAGTGTACCAGACTGCTGGTTTAGATCACAGAAAAAAAAAATAAAAATAAAAGGACGTGTAGAACGAAGGCTTTCATTATGTGTGCAATATCAAGCGTGTAGATGTCGCCCGGACATGCATGATTGATACGCTGCACCAGCGAAAAGTTTGATTAACATTTGATTAGCGAAGGTGAGGTTAGAGAGACAAGGAAATGCGTAAGAGCCGGCTGTCAAGTCCAGCAAGGAAGCCAGGGCGTTCTGTACATGTGCCACAGGGATCATTACCGATCCTCTCGCTTCCTTGATTGCGCGTTCGTACGGGCAGGAGCCCTTTGTCTGACACCGGAAAGTACGCCCACAGGAACGCTTAGGCGCAGTTATCGCTGTAGATGGAAAGGTTTACAGATCGGTGACCCCTCGATGCCAACACGCGGAAGGTTATTCGTACGTCGCTCGTAATAAGAACAGGGTTCGTCGGAGCCTGCCGTAATTGCACAGACGCAACCATCCACGCGGAGGTGAAATACACGAGAACAAGACGTAGAATAACTAAGAAGGCAGCAGCGGGATGTCTCTATTTTCCTACCCGTAATGTATGGATGCCGCGAGAAGTGCACGGCAAGGCGGGCATAATGAGAGGGCATTGTAATCCTCGGGTATTAAATGGCAGTCCAATAGCACAACCAACCGGCGCTACACAACGACACCTATGGCGATGCAGAGCTGAGTGAGAAATCAAGCTCACTTTTTGCGCCTTCTTTTTTTTTTAAATCGGCAGTCGTGCGTCATGAGAGGTTAAGGAAGTGTAGGAAGGGAGAAGCGCGTAACGGTGATCGGCGAAGGTGTGGCGTGAAGGTGTTAGTATAAGCTCCTGCACTACTCCCTGAGGTCATATTCTTATCTTACAGTAATGAATACAGTCGGGCCTGGTTAATATGAACACTTTCATATTGAGTTGAACTGTGCATACATATAGTCGTTAGTTACAATGAGTCGCGAAGGAAGACAAAACATAACAAGACGAAGCCATTTCCTGACTATTGGGCTCTTGAGTAGTGAAGTGGAAACGAGAAAAGAAAAAGCCTTTAGGAGCTAAAATGTTTTATCCTGCTCCGAATAGCAATTAAAAGCATGCAGTGCAGTGAGAAACAGCTGTAGGCGCAGAAGCCGCGTTCTGACGACTTTTGGCGTAATGAAGTATCTGCTAATACCACTACTGACATGTCACGAACTCAGTCGGCTGATAGCCACCGAATGCAGCTTTCAGCACCGAATACGCTTTGGAGAGTTTTCATCATAGCTGTCCAGGACAAGGAAAGGAAAAATGATAATGCTCGTTCATCAGACACTTTTGCTATACAAAGCATGAACCGACAGAAAAGAGGCAATCACACATTAACAGTGAGTTCTGCTTATGCCCTGCATTTATAATGCAGGAGTCGAAACATCTGTTTCGGTAAGTCATTATTTATATCTTAACGCTGTAAATATTAAAACGACAAAAATACGTAGACCTCAATTGCCTCTGTTGCATTTGCCGGCCTGTACATTGTTAGCAAAGCGAGTGTCGTTATTAGCAAGACAGAAAAACATGTAACGCTTTGTCTTTAGAAAACCTGTCTATAATTCGGATTGACCATACTAATGGGGGCCGTATTAACACGGCATGAATGTAGTTCGACAAACGTATCCCATCATGTACCTTAAAGAGCCTGAGTAGGCTTCTAAGCAACCACAAATACAGATCAACTTAGATGTTGTATATCAATGACTTCAGGAAGTTTAATTTGCAGTTGAGTTGAAGGCAAGTAAGTTAATTCATTAACACTGTGACGTGTTTTCTGGATTGCGCGGTTAGCCCTTCTTTTCTTTCAGGGCAAGTGTTGCATTCCCATCTCTCTTTACGTTCTTAATTCAAGTGCAGTTTTTATTTTATTTTTTTGCCCCCTTCACGATGCTTTTCGGCAAGAATTTGGTGGCCTGTTTAGTAACTCTTCTATCAAAGAAAATAAACCAACAGTATTTGTATTTCACAAAATACCAAACTAATTTCCTGAATTAGCAAATTTTGCACGTAAGTACAATCGCATGCTAGGTCTGAATAAACCACGTAAGGAGATCTTACACATCAATCTAGAGAAACAATTATTGCTTCCCTATCATGCAGCATAGATCATATATTTCATAATGTCATAAGATCTGTTAAGCACACAATACCAAACATTGAGGCATTTAAGTACAATAAATAATTTTATACAAAATGTTCATTTCATTTCAAAATTCCAAATAGTCCTTTTTCGATATATTTTTTTAGCGCTGGCTTTTGAGGCCGTCCTACAAGGAAGGATAATAGTAAACTCCGCAGTCTCTCACTTGGGCTCAAAGCTCCAAACATTTGGCCTCTAGTCTAAAGTGACATTTTGTAATGACTACGCGGAAATCCGATGTGTTTTTCTGGCGGAATAGCAATATAGCCTATGAAGTCGAACCTGCCTAACCACTCTAAGAGCAGAATATCGGCTTTTCCGAACCGCGCACAGCGCAACTTTTTCTCGGAAATATTTTAGAGCCTTTCGAACCGGGTGTAGGTAAAAAGGTACCCGGAAGATACGACCTCGGAAAATACGTCCCCGGAAGAAACAGCCCCTGAGGAAGCGGCAAGGCAAAAACTGGCCCTCAACATGATTTTTGAATTCACAGGAAAAAAAAAAAAAAAAAAGTACAGATTTTATACCAATTTTTCTTTACTTTGAGTTATATGTAATCATCATTTGAAACCTGTTTCCTCTGGGCGCCAGAAATGATTATCAGAATTGCGTAACCGAAGAGGAAACAGCCATCTGGCTCTTCATATTTTGTGTTGTTCAGAGCTCCGCAGGTCGTTAAGCAATCATTAGGACATGTCTAATCAATTTGGTAGTGCTGCCTACGGAGCAAGCTACAAGCGG
Source organism: Amblyomma maculatum (assembly GCA_023969395.1). Lineage (NCBI taxonomy): Eukaryota > Metazoa > Arthropoda > Arachnida > Ixodida > Ixodidae > Amblyomma > Amblyomma maculatum. Next base: position 715,810 of record JAJIZL010018456.1, on the reverse strand, counting down.
ATCGGCGCGTGATAGTCTCGGGGAACCGCCCAAAGCAGAATACGTCACTAGAATTACCTCTCATACCTTCTGATGACGAAGTTCAACCGTTTCTCTGATGATGGTGTAGAATGGTGATAAGGGTGGTGATGGTGTAAGCAGAACGAGACTTAACCGGTCGTGCACGATGGCCACCCTAAAGCATCGCTTCAAGCTTCCCGTAAAACGGTAACGGCTGCAAGCTTTCACGCAATATTATATCTCATGTACAAATAAGGCGGCGTCCTACGCACGTTTAGGACGACAGACATGGTGTTCGCTCAAGTCGCGTTGATACACGCTCTGATTCGCGCAGAACAGTAAGACTAAAACCATCTTCCGACACCCGCCAGTATGACAACACCTTTAGCAACGCCTCCGAGAAAACCTGCAAGCAATTTGTCTAGTTCGTATTTCGCTCTGCTGACTAACTCCTCTCTGTAAACAATGTCCTCCAGCCTTGAGAGTGCGTAGACGAACAAATAAGAAACAATACAAAAATAAATACATCCACCGGGAAAGGCACAGAAATATGTTTTAGCGTACATATTTCGGGAGCTTGAAGGCTTACTCAATATGATACCAAGAAGAGAAGATCAGTCTTCTTAACTGGAAAAAAAGCTTCAGTTTACATGCTTCAACCTCTTGAAGTTAGCCACTCTATGATAAAAAAAAAAAAAAAAAATATAACAGAAGAACAGAAGAACCAATGGAGCATCGCCATATCGAGATGAGTGCGTGGATCTCTTACTTGATAAGTGAATGTTCGTTATCTCTGGCTAAATTATCGCCATTGACGGCCTGCAGAGGAAATGGTGTACCAACATATTCTAAAATCGAGATAACTCTATAACATAGAAAAAGAGTGGCCCCTTTCTTGCCGTGTGATATGACTTCATCTGTGGCCACCATGTACCTGCTGTTTTCTACAATTTGGAGACTACACTGTATTGTATAGTTACGGCTGAAGTTGCCTAGCAATTCGCCTGACAGGCTAAAAAAATAGAAAACTTTTTCTCAAACGGAAACTAAACACCAGGCAGCGAGGTCGCTTTTGCTGTACGGTCAATGCGTACAGCCGTCTGAAAACAAACAGCTGTCTGGCGATGTGACAATATAAAAAAATGAGAATAAAAAAGGCAAAAACAATCACGAGAAAACAGGGCGGACCTCGAAGCAAGGCGAACCTCGATTACAGTCATTGTCGTCCGGGAAGACAACTAGGAGAGCGACAGTCGGTCCCCAGCTATCTGACTCGAAAGCACAAGAGCGGGACGAGGACGTGACGACTGTCCACTCTCAACTACTTTCGAAGAGCCGGCTAAAGGAGACGCAAAATAAAAATAAACATTGAAGAACAAAAGGCTAAAGAAAGCCTCCAAAGTGGCCGAGGAAAGGATGGGGCGGAGAAAGCGGGAGGTTGGGCCCCGTGCAGTCATCTGCTCTTAAATGGTTTCGGACGACTGTTTTCCGCCAGACCTCTCCGGGCAGGGGGCGGCAGACCGGCGGACGGCCGGGAAGAGCAACCTCCTCATCGTCAACAAACAACAACAATGTTGCACTGCTCTACAATCTCTCTCTCCAATCAGCCGCGCACATTCTCGCAAAACGAAATTGGGGCCTCCACCCTTTGGAACCGAGAGCCATAGGACACGAAAGAGGAAGTTTCGTCTGCAGCAGCAGCAGCAGCAGCATATGTTTTGGTCGAGTTTTTTCTTTCTTTCTTTTTTTTTTTTTTTTTTTTTTTTGCAATTTCTATTACATGGCGCGACAGTGACGTCGGTCTCTTCTGGGCCTGACGGGACGCTGTGAAAAGAACGAGCTTAATCTCGGCTACGTGGGAGCACTGCAGGGTTAAGCGCGACGCGTGCACCATTGGACGCATCGGGCAACGACAGGCTCATCGAGGCCTGTATCAGGACACTAGACACTGATCAGGGACCGGACAGTGTCTCTCAGCCGGTAAGGTGACAGTTTCCTCGACCGTGTCGTATAAGGCCGAGTCTTTTGAGACGTTTTTGTGGCTACCACTATAACGAGGAAACTTCATCTAAACGCGGCGTCGATGGGAGCTGGACGCAGCCGCTGCAACTATGCACGAAAGTGTGCCGCTAAGGTTATCGTTTCGATTTATTATTTTGATGCTCTGGTGAGAAGCTCCTGGCACAAATAAAGCGTGTCGGCGTGGAGAGACAGCTAGCCTAGAGGGTTTTTTTTTTTTCTTCTAATTTAGGGTATTTCTTATTTTTCTTCGCTGCCACGAGGGAAGAAGCGTAGCAAGTCTAGCACTATTTTATGTTGTCCGCGTGCTGTCTGCCCCGGGCCCCGTTCGTCCCGTCAGTTACAGTCGCGTTTGCGTACCATGTCACAAGAGAACTATACTAAAAAAAGTGTAAAGGACCCGAAAGAAAAGGTAAACACGGAAGAAATAATTGTCTTGAAGCGTGAGAAATTGTTACGCCTCGTAGCGGCTTACTGGAGAGTTAGAGGAAGAAGAATGGAGAGACGCGCGCAGACTGATCTATGTTCTCAGCTGCTTACGACCAGGTTTCATTCGTCAAGCTTTAACCTGTTTTAAAACCATTTCTTCCGCTACATTACGTCTTGAAAAAGAAGCTCATGAGCTAAATTAGTTTACAGATTCTCCTATAGGCCTTTCATGGCTTACTACTAACCACATACCTTGACTACTGTGCAGCCATCGTTCATCCCCTCTGCTTGTCTGGTAGACATAGATTGTGAGCAGGCTGTGAGAAGAGGCATATCTAGATGATGCATGCATATACCTGAAGATCACGACTCAGAACAGCCCCATCGGTTTTCCTACAAACGTCAAGTTGAATCGCCAGCGAACTAGAATGCCTTTTCACACGAATACAGAAATTATACTTAGAAACTGAACATAGACGTTGCTCATCAATGCATAATTAAGTGCAGTGACATTAATTATACCGAAAACATATAGCTTGTACATCGTGCGGTAGTAGATAAATTTTGGGTCCACCCTTTCGTTAAGGTTACTTCACCTCACAATAATAAGCTGCTAATGACAATGAAAAAAAGAGAAAGTAAAAGCGGTCGGTCACCAATCTCGAAGGTATACCGTATATTCTTCTCGGCATGCTGAACATTTCTGTGCCTTGTACGGAAGCCCAATACTATACTCATGATCTCAGGTAGCACCAGACTATGCTGAAAAGTACCGAGTTGGTCGCAGTATCTCCTTGAAACATGGCCAGAGAAACGCAGTTCGAGAGTAGACGTGTATGCATAAGCCCATATATGAGTACGTGCTGTAACATATAGTCCCACTCCTTAATGTTTGCCATAAAGTTTAGTCTGATTCTTGTTTTACCAAAGGCGTTTAATGTTAACTGCATTTTAAAATGGAACAAATTAACAGTTCATAATTTCTCTTCCAACTAGCAGACCACGTTCAAAAACGGTAGCTTTTTTTCTGTCAGATGGAAAGCTTAATTGCTTGCATTCTCTGTGGCAAAAGTGAGGTACAACGAAACCGTGCACGACCGGATTACTCCAAGTATTCATGTTGTAGGGGTCCATCCGGTCACCTTGCTCGCTGGGCTCTCCGTCTTCAGGAGTATGACATACATGTCATTTATCGATCAGGTCTGAAGCATACGGAAGCGGATGCTCCTTCCCGCTCGTCTTTGTCTAGTGATACCTCGTCTGACCACGTCTCTGCTTACAATTTGTCGACTCTTGCCACTGGCGACATGGCTATCGAGCAGCGGAATGACCCTTGGATTAGTGCACTTTTGGATTTTCTTTCAAGTCCTGCTCCTGGTCATTCATACAAAGCACTCGTCCGGCAAGCCCACCACTTCTCCATTCGTGACGGTCTTCTCTATCGCCGCAATTATATGCTAGATGGACGAAAGTGGCTTCTAGTCAACCCGCGTCATCGCCGCGCCCACATTTGTACTGCGTCTATTGTGACCCACAGTGTGCACACGGTGGCGTATTTAAAACCTACACGCGCCTACATCTGCGATTTAATTGGCGTGGAATGTACCGTTTTATACGGCATTTTGTGCGCGCTTACGAATGTCAACGCAGAAAAACTCCTCAGAAGTCTCTTGCTTCGTTGCAGCCGTTACCCTGTCCTGCTCGTCCGTTTGACCGCATTGGCATAGATCTCTATGGCCCTCTTCCTACTACTCCCGCTGGAAACCGGTGGATTATCGTGGCAGTACACTATCTTACTCGCTACACTGAAACATCAGAGTTACACTCTGCCTCCGCAAGAGACGTTGCTTTGTGTCTTCTCAACAACTTGATTCTTCGCCACGGGACTCCGAAGGAACTACTCAGTGACCGCGGACGCGTTTTCTTGTCCGACGCTCTCGAAGCCCTACTGAAAGAATGCCGCCCCATTAATCGCACCCTTACTTCTTACCACCCTCATACGAATGGCCTGACAGAACGCTTCAACCGTGCTCTGAGTAACACGCTGACCATGCACGTCAACGACACTCATTCCAACTGGGACCAGGTTCTTCCCTTCGTAACCTACGCGTACAACACTGCGATGAAGACCACCACTGGATTATCTCCCTTCTTTCTCGTTTACGGGCGCGAGCCATCCTGCACAATGGACGCGCTTTTTCCCTACCGCCCTGATGTCTTTGAATCGACGACGCTACTTTCGGACGTCACCCAGTACGCAGAAGAATCCCGTCAGCTCGCTCGTTCACTTACAAAGAAAAACCAGTGGCAACAAAAACACCACCGGGACACCGGCGAGGCTCCTTCATATGCACCCAACTCCCTGCTGTGGCTCTGGGTCCCTGCCACAACCGCCGGCCTTTCAAAGAAGCTTCTTGCTCTATATCACGGTCCATACCGAGTCCTTCAACAAACATATCCTGTCAATTACGTAGTTGAGCCTGTTACGCCCTCTGCGGACTTGCGTCGCCGTGGACACGAAACAATTCATGTGAACCGAATCAAGCCCTACTACGTACGATCCATCTGTCCTTTCGGCTCCATAAGTCGCCAGGATAGCACCTTTTTTAGCCGGGGGGAAAATGTAGTGTGGTAATCTTCGTCATCATAGCCACTGACATGCATCGCGTGCTGGCGCACTCGAGGACGAAGAAGTTGGTCGTTGTCTATGTGATTCGCTACGCCTGACACTCCGTTGCGGGTTCATCCTGAGCAGCTGAATCCATCTGCGTCGACTGAATAAACACACCCTTAAAATGTGAATACACAATTAATTAAAGTAAATTCATAATGACGCCTATCGAATCTTCAGTTCAGACAGCACCCAAAGAGAACATTTCGTTAATACGGTCGAGCTTTTTTTTCTCTGCGAAGTGCCCCTACAGGGCTTTTGTACGCTGCACCGAAAGGTGGAATACTACTTCCCCTCGATGCAGCTGATGCCAGTCCGTTATTAAGGCATGCATGTGGCGAATCATCCACATATCGAGGGCCATCTGTGCGTGATGCACCTTCCCACCGAACACTATCGCCTTTCGTTAATCTACAGCCCAGCCACTGCGGTTCCCTCCTCCGCGCATCGCAGCGTCTTCGCCCTCTTGGACCTTCTTGTAGGTCATTTCCCCTGGCAGTTTCCTCCCCTTACCTCCACTCTCGCTTTTTCTCTCGCTCTCTTCTTCATGCGCTGCGATTCATCGCAGCCAGCCATCTGCCCCGGGCACTGACCAATCTGCTTTTGTATGCCGCCCAGAATAAACCGACCACCTGACGGTCCAGTGCCGGGCGCCTCTGTGACCACCGGTGCCACTGCAGACGCCGCAGCTTCTCTTGAAAGCCCAACGCCGTCAAAGCCGCCAAGGCCGACTCACTGCTGCTCGTTCCAGGCTCGGGCTTTATACTGTCAGCTTTACTTATTCATTCCAGCATTCGAATACCTCCCTTTCTGCACAACCTCCACTTCGTGGTACACAAGCTATGGCTGAAGCTTCTCCGCATTCCTCGCTGAACTGTGGCCGACTACTTCGCGAGCGGCCATAATTATACGCAAGCGATCATGTTCCTTTTTTCTTCTTCTTTTTCTTTCTTTTAAAGTCAGGAATATGAATGCCTTGCGACGTAAGGACTGGCAGTCTTGGTCAAAAGTCCTGAAACCAAAGGATTTATGTCTCAACCACAAAAAGAAATACGTCACGGTGCCATTACATTCTAAAAGGTCATCTTATGCTATGAGCCAGTTTACAGCTGTGATAAGAAATCATTTTCGAAAATTTGAAATGACATTTGGAGTCTATGATGGCGTTACGGCTTAATTTCGTGGCTGAGAAAAAAAAAAAAAAAAAAAACCTTTGGCTTGAGGACTTTTGACCAAGACTGTACCTGACTTGTCAATTTGAGACATGGGCATACAGAAAATGCAGAAAATTACTGTTTCTTCGTTCTTCATAGAAAACGTTTCTGGTAACTTTTCTAGTAGGGATTTCTAGCAACGCAATCCTATAAACGTACCGAGATTCACATTATTCAGCAGGTGAGATTACTAAAGTTGTACACGAATGTGAGAATTGTTATCGGGTCTTCACCTTGCTGGGCACAAGCCGCTAGTGGGCTTGCGCCTATTAACTAATAATTCATCGGGCATGCTTGCCGGCATCTGTGCTCTTCGTAGTTCAGCTGCTGCTCTCGAAACAAAAGGAGCGGCTGGATGCACCAGGTATAGCTTGCGTATAAAAAGGTCAATGTCAGCGCAAAGACGACGTATAACATTGTAGTTGAACAATCGCCTGAACTTAGGAAATTGTACGTGCAACATTGTTAAAAAAACAAAAAACAAACACATCATACCTTGTTAAGGTATTCATGTTTCACACATGAGGTCCCCCGAATATGAGAAATTGACCTTACAAATGCTGTTTTGAGTGCCTGCCTCGCTTGGTCCAGGGTACAACGAGATGAACTACATAGTATGAAAGAGAACAGAGCAAGGGCGGAGAGGGATTCTCCGTTCAAAAACCGAACTTATCTTAGTCTGGGCACTTGTCTTATAGAACACTCGTCTGGGTACTTGTCTTCGCGGATGTTCACTTAATGATGCTGGTGGTGCAGTGACATTGATAACCGAATTCGTAAGCCTAAAAAACGTTAGCTGGGGTTTAGCTTTAGATAAGCCCAGTAGGTTGCGTAAGCACCTACTGCGGCACGGCGTGGCTACCGACCAGGTTTACCCAACGGCTTGAAGAGGGGCCCCATCTGCGGTCGCTCTAAAGGTCAAACGTGGCTACCGGCTGGGTTTACGCGATGGGCTGAGACCTGGCGTAGTATTGCTTACACAATAAAGGTTTATAAATGAAGTGAACTGATTATTGGTAGTATTTAGTTACCAGAAAAGTTTTGGCAATATCGCTGACCAACAACTATGTAATTACACTACTCTAATAGCATTGTTATTCCAATATTGTGATGCTATCAGCAGTGCTATGTGCAATACTATCGATATCCTAACGATAGCCTAACAATAGCAGCACTACCAAAAGTCAGTTTTAAAATATTTCTGCATCACTACCTCTAATCAGCGTGCTTTGTTTTATCCCATTCCCAAGAAGGATTTCAGTTATTACGAAAGTAATAAACGACTCCCTTGAATGATTTCTTTTCGTGGGCTCTCACCCTGCTTTTCTGGGCCAGTGCGGCAAGAGCATTTACAATCGAGTTATCCTTAAAGACAAGTTGATCTCTTTTGCTGCCTTTTTACGCAATACAATCTCATTTTCTAAAGCTTAACTGCTGTGCTTACACGGCTATTTTACTTTATCGTCATCTTGCACACATGGGGCTGGAAACCGAATGCCATAAATATCTAAGTTGTACTTTTCACATTTCCAGTTTTCTATAACTTGGAAGGGAGATGGCCTATGAAAAGAGCAGGTCGGGAGAAAATTCCGCCTGGAGCCGACAACTCTCAGCGTCTACTTCAGGCCTTCATTTCGCCTCTTTTCCTGACTCGTGAAGGGGG
>JAJIZL010018456.1:670978-707414 GCA_023969395.1 Amblyomma maculatum | reverse complement strand
AAAGGGTACCACATTTTTGGTACATTATTGCCTTTTTCTTTAACACAAAGCAACGTTTAACTTTACCACCTGTTAGCGAGCTCGTACCAAGGTACAGCTTTGGGTGTGAGCAGGTAAAATGAAAAAACACATTCTGTGAGGTGAATCATTAAATTTTCTTTACGCTTCGAAGGTTTGCAAAGCAGTCTTTCTTCTCGTTATAAGCGCTGGTCTCCGTCAGAGGAAATAACTCTCAGCTACAAATCAGTGTTCGTGTTCAGCGATCATAAAGGGTAGATAATAAAGAATTTTACGATTCATCTATATTACTGAACTCTTGTATTTTATTCTTCTCCTCACATCTCTACAACCGGCAATGAAAACAATATGTTTATCCTAAAAAAGACTGTTAAGCCATTCGGAACTCATCTTGCTTCACACCATTTTCCGATGGTTGTTCAGAAGAAAAAAAAAAAAAAAGACGAGACGAGCAAATCAGTGCAGCGCCATATTTTCTTCAGCCCATGAGGCAATGTTTCTCTCAACCTCGTTTGAACGGTTTCCTCTCTATAACGACACTTTCGTTTCAGCGGCGGTGAGGTTATATTTTGGGGGCAATGAGCCGATAAACGGAGATCCTCAAGGCGAAAGCGAGTGAAGAGGGCGTTGGCCTATGACAGGGGCGAGCAGTATGTATGTGAGCGTCACATATTACCCATGAAGAAAAGAGTGACTACAAGAAATTAAGTGCAAGGGGGCAATAAGTATCGTTAAAAAAAAAAAGTGCAAGAGCCGAAAAGCGAACGATGCTCCTTTCTTTGCTTCCATTTTCTTCTCAAAAATTCATGTGGGTAGACGACTATATACTATTTTAAATATGTAATGCACATATATTATCCGAGTTCCACGTTTTAGGCATATTTTGAAACATCCTCTTTCGATGTCGCCTTAGCTGCTTAGAGGTAGTGGCATGGCTGCCACAAGTCACTTTTTTTTTTTAACTTTGTTCAATGTCAGGAAACAGTGCGGCTAAGGCTGAGACAGATGATCGCTTGCCGCTAAAGCCAAGCGGACAACAGACTCTCGCAAACCGGCCATTTGCATCAAGTCCTGTGATTGCGTATTCTTCCTATTTTATTTTGTGCCTTTATAACTTCTGCATAGATTTTCTGCATTGAAGTCCAGAATCAATGCAGAAATGTGATAAGCGGACAAGTGAGAGCACATTCTTATGCCACAAGTTCCTAACTTAAGTGTCAGTACATCAGGCGGATTAAGAAATTAGTCAAAGCCAAATGAAAAATATAACGTGGCGTCCGCGCGGACTCTGCGCTCCGGTATGCGGATCCCATAACATGCCCGGTTCTAACCCGGGTCGTGTTTGGAAGGTAGTTGCAGTGCACTGATTGCATCCACACAGGCTGGAGCAAAATACGAGTACACTCTCAAAATATTCTTGACAAACATAGCAAAATAGACTTTTATACTGCATGAAGAGAGCGTCTTAGGAAATGCGGTCAAACGCGGCGAAAGTATCAATCAGATCCGATTCCTTCGGGCCGAGGGCGCTTTTTCAACTTTCACTTGCACCTTAATGTAAATCTCAAGTGACCGATTTTCTCCCCAAAAATGTGACTACGCAATCGTGTTTTCTTATGCGGGGCTTAAAGGAAAGCCTCCTGCTACGGCACGGCGCCCGCGACCCCGTCTTCCAGTGCCGTCGAGAATAGCTCTGGGCATACACAGAACTATTTCCAAACGCAACTACGGCCGACGTGTTTGCCCGGTGCACCGTTTCGCATTAGAAAGCGATTGTGCGGATGACACGCTTCTCCCATACTTGACGCGCCCCCGTCTGCCAAACTTGAAGCAGAGAGTATAGTTATTCCTTTTTTTTTTTTTTCGTTCTGCAATGCAAATACTTTGGAACGGGAAGAGTTCAGACGAAGGTCGGCAGTACCGATAGTATTGGCCTTAAGCCGAAAGGACGATGGGGACGACGACGATGACAAACAGGCAGATTCAAAACAACCTCGTGACCTCTGACCTCGCTCCAGACGCCGTCGTAAATAACAGGCTTTGCATTCGCCTCGCATCCAGCTCGAGTGATCTATGAGCTCGATCAGCAGAGAGCTTAGAATACAATAACGTCTTTTGGTATACCCTGGCTAGCGTGGCGGCGTATACCTAACCAAATATGGCGTCTGTGGAATGAATAAGAAGTAAGCGGAACTTAGACATAAAAACCAACCCCGAAAAATCATGTAACATCCTAAACCTTCTTCAATGTTTTAAGCACTATAAGCACCTTGTCCCACGAAAAAACAGGCAAACAAAACTTCTGTGATGATGGGGCGCCTGTGACAGTAGATGCACAGGGCACGTCTGCAGTCTTTATTTGCCGTACCTTGAACATGAGGCATTAATTACGTCATCAACCCATTCATTTTTGTATTTTTATTTGGTGGTCGAGTATGTGATAGCAAGCGCATTCACATTGTTAACAAATAGGCAACGAATTGAGAAAGCGATATGCTAAGCTTATGTATGTATAATTTACTTGGTATACCGATTGCAAAGGTTGATTTGGTTTGGTTTGGTTCGACATATAGGGCGCAACGTCGTGAAGAGTAATCGGCTGTCAAAGACGTACGCCGTACTGAAGAGCACCGGGTAATTCCGACTTTCTGGGGTTCTTTTACATGCATGCACTGGCATCGCATGGACACAGGTGACTCGCGTTTTACTTCAATCTAAAAGCTACAGCCGTGCTCGGGATTTAACCCTTGTAAGAGATCAGCAGTCGAGCGCCTTGATTACTGCGCCACCTCAACTGAGAATACTGTTACATTAGGCGATGCATACGCTGATATGCGCATAAAAAGGAAAAAGAAGAATCTGAGTAGTTTTGGGCGAAGACGACGACGTTCGAGCAGTGTCGGCTGGTGCCTGCAGGAAAGGCCTGTTCTGTGAAAGCCTTGTCTCCTCCCGTCTCCGCTCTCTGAAACCTCAAGCTGAACTACCCCCGTAACATCTTGGTGGAGGTGCTGGGTGGTTGGCGTTAACCCCTGTTTTAATATGAAAATTTACACACCTACTGAAAGATTATCTGAAGTATGATTTCTTCTGCCTCACATTTTCCGCTAGTTTGTCTCTGGTCTTAGCGTAGTCGTTTAAGCATGAAGCGTAGCGCTTTATAACTGGTGCCTTACAGTCATCAATATAATATTCATTTACATTATACCCGTTATTTTTTCCATGTTTGCATTCATATTCATTGTAAAATTGTCACTTTTTAAACGTTCTGAGTTCAGATAACAAAAAACAAATGATTCTAGGTTTCACAAATAAGGCGTAATGGACCCCTTGCAAAAATCGTTAAGTAGGCTTTCCCACGCTGCTTCTTTCCCCAAACATGGCGTCACTGGCCGCCAGAAAAATGGCGATACAGACCTGAAATCGCATGTTGCTTCTACACAGATGCATGTAGTGGTAATAGAGCAATTATGCAAATATGTTCTGATGCATAAATGATATGAATTATGGCCATAATATAATGTTTCAATACATTGCTGTTCCGCCATTAGAGGGGAATGCAGCATAGAGGTGAAGCTGACTTAACATTTATGAAAGGGGTCTATTCGTCCTTTGCACCAAGGAAATATAATTGTTGCCCTTCTACAGACATTAAAGCTACGAACACTGCACTTTCAATTTGCAGTGGTTGAACTATTCATTTCACGTTTCGAGCTGGTTTCAATGAGTGCTAGAACGCTTTCCCGTACTTACCTTCAGTACTGGCGAGCCATGCGCCTGACAGCCTCAAAGAAAGCCTGCCGACGATCTCAGCAGCTGAATGGATAAGGCATTCAGGAAGGGCAGTTGCACATTTTTCCACGCCTGGTGCGAGGTGAAACACGGCCGTCCCAAGCCATTGCAGCAAGTAACATCGATGACATTGTGTCTTTAGTACATTGAGAAACCAGTAGATGGCACAAGCCGCAACCCTTAATGCGTGGATGATTACCTGCTTGACCGTTCAATTTCCTTGCGTCGAGCGTAAGTCATTAGACGCAGCAACCTGCCATTACAGTAGCGGTGCTAAAACAACTGCAGGATGCACCATTTTACACGATAGCGTATACTCCTCGTTCTTTCGAAAATGCATCGTCACTGCCATAATCTGAAATCGTTCCAAAAGTGCCGGAAAAAGTAAGCACGTTAGTCTGCATCAAATATCCGAAGCAATAATTTCTTGAGCAGCGTTCAATGCGCTGTCAACTATTTCGCATCCCAGTTACCAATAATCTGCTAGTTAAGGAGGAGCTTAGTTTGCAACAGGAATTCGAACCGACGACCACCGAAAACTGAGATACTGCGCCCCCCCCCCCCCACCCCTCCCCCAGGGCAAAAAAGAACCTAACTAAACCAGTTGCGAACTTCACCAGACAATGTGCCATTCTCTCAATGCCAATCCGTCGAGCAAACCCGGGACAAACAGTGCCGACCAGTGCTTTCGCACGTCCTAATATGTTTAGGGGAGTTAAGCATCAGTTAATATATGCGACAGATTATACGGCTGGTTCCGCCGAAAGGGTGCCGTTGTCGTGACTTGGCATCGGTCAAGAGCCGCCAAACCGGTCACAAAAAACACGCACGATATCGCGTCTCCCAATATATTTTTCTAGGCCACCGTACTAATAACACATTATAAGTACATCAGCAAGACCCCGGGTCAATGAAGTGTCGTCTTCTCCTAATACCACTGCCTGGTTTCAAAGGATTAAGTAGCAGATCGAAGCGTATAGCAAAAAAAAAAAAAAAAAAAGTTCGCCTATTTTGATGTTGAACGTACCTCCCCGCCCAACATAATTAACGCAACTATACCTACGCTCATGTACGACTGCGTGGATGGTAAGCAGAAAAAACACTTCATAATAAAATTTGGTGTGCCGGCTATTGTGATTCGTGCATGGTGTTCAATGCATGTATAGGGACCAACCAAGAACTTTCAGTATGTTTCTCAATGTAGAAAGTTGCGATGGCTTTGCTTTTTTAAACTGTTTGCTTTTGCACCCTTCTCCGAAAGCACTGGAGGCTACACTGTTAGTTGCTGTAGACAAGAACTTTTTTTAATGATTAGGAAACGTTTAACCCGGTTACGTGAATGGAATTTCGCTGAGAAGTACTGGTTTGACGCATGGTTTAGGTCAAGATCAAAGTAACTTCAAATGAAAGGTCAAGTCACGGAGAAAAGTCAGTCATATTTTAAGCTATGCAGGCCTTAGTTTTAAATGCCCGCATGAGGCACGTGGTTTTCCCGTTACAACAAGCTGCATATCGCAGCTACGGAACACGATGCTCAACGGTGTTCGATTCTGATATCTCCCTTTCATATCGAAGAACACGCCCGAGCTGGCAGCTAATTGCAATCAATCAATCAATCAATCAATCAATTCTATTTGATTATTAAACTTCATGAATATGTTGGGTTAGCCAACAAAAAGCGAGAAAAAGAAGGGTTGATGAGGCCGGCGCAACTGTCACTAGTCTCGTGACGTCACTTAACCCTTCTTCCTGCCAGTTATTGCTCAGCCTTATCATCTGCCAGCTACCACTTCCCAGACGCATGCTCGTGATTTGCTGAGTGTACGAGCTTCAAACAAGAGCTGTTAGGCTTCCAGTGATTAATATGGAAACCACAGGACGTAGGTTGCTATGGCATCAGCTAATCTCATGTCATATTGACGTCACGAAAATGTTCAGCCAGCCAAACTGACGGCACCTCCAATTTAGAAGCTCGTCCTGGGTGGTCTACGAGTGTACTTTTTAGCAAAACAAAAACAACGAGGAACATTTAACCCCCACCCTTAGGGTTATGACGCGATACCTTTAATGGCTCCAGTCTGCTTTCTGGAGCCATGTTTTCTGGAGAAAGGGTTTTTTAACGCTCTCGCATTAAAATGGACACGGAGTGCACTTCTGTGCGCTTGTTCTTGAAAAGTAAGTTGAACTGTGAAAGGCGAAGGCGCAGCTCTTATATGCAGTTCGCACCACAAGTTTGTGGGACGCGAGATCAAGGTGAAAAGAAAAAATACTGCGCCCAATCAGAAATTGCAACCGTCTGAAATGTCTGTACGCATGGAACAATGGACATGCGTCGCCCACTGGTGTCATTACATGGTAGCCACCTGGCTCTACTGTTACATTTGTGCCCATGCACACTCGTTCCGTAAACTTTCGCTGCCGACTTAACAAACAAGGCACGTGGATACATGAATAGGAGGTACTGGTATACCAAGAGGGAACTCATGGAAGAGGATAGAGGGAATGGAGGAGGAGACTTGTTTTCTCGGCATCTATGTCGAATGACTCAAATAGTCTTAAAAGTGACCTAGGTGAACCGTTCGCCGACACGCTTCGTTCAAGTCACAATAGGGTGAGCCGCACGCAAGTCCGAGGAGCCCCGGCCCCGCTGCTTTATCACAGGTGCTCAGAAGCGGGAGCAGCTAGCAGTTGAGCAGGTGAGGCCACTCATCGGGCAAGAAATGGAGCACGAAACGGCGCAACAGTCTTTTTCAAGTATTTCATACCTGACCGCTCTCTTATAGATTTTTTTTTCTTCCTTGCGCAAATCAACCCAGTCCAAGGAGACAGGCAACAAAATATATAAGCCAGCCGGTGATCATCGAGACCGCATCTTCCCGGTTCCTCCCACAGGAACGGAGAGCGAAGGCGCGCCGCCGCCGCCGCGTGTGGTGTTACGAGGGAGCACAGAGGAAGAAAACGAAGAAAAGAACCACAACGAAGGAAGCGCGCGAGCAATAAGAAGCTCGAGGGCCACCCCCTTAGACGAATTTCTCTTCTCCAACGGCGGGCAAGTTGCATGAGCACACGCGGCGGAGATAAATGATAAAGCCCGCTTCGGTGGTGGTGCGAACGGCGCCGGGGAACCAGTTTGCTGCCGAACAACACGCTTTCCGAACACCACTGTGAGAGCGAGGTTACGGAGTTATTTCTGCGCTTGCGTTTCTGAAATGGGAGGCACGAGGAACCGCAACGCATGCCTGACCACGAGCGCGCTGTGAGCGTTTGGAAGAGGAATGCTGCTTTGATGAGTGAAGAATGGAAAGAAAGAATGTGCGGCTTCTCTTCTTTGAGACTGCCGGCGAAGCGGTCCCTCTGCACAGTTTTGGCCATGCACATTATGGGATGTGTGATGGAAGACATGAAGATGCTTCTGTGAGACAAAACAGCTTGAAATTCATGGTTTCATAGAATATAAGGCATGTCGTTGAGGTAACTGGGGAGTGTGAGCAAGTTAGACCGTTTTAAAACTAGTGAGGTGGCATTGTGCGTGCTCGACACGGAGACTAAGCTCATAACGCTAACAGTGTTCTGTTGAAATGAGCAATAGTTAGCAGCAATATAAAGTTAAATGTATTGTTATTGTGTCAAGAAAACCTGCCTTATTAGTACGAGAGAATTCTATCATAAAGTTCGGACCAAGTTCATGACTCATGGTACGCTAACAATGGACTCAGTGGGACCTATCATGCAGTATTGGAATTGCGATCACCTAAACGGTAAGGACAACGTTGATCCAAATGGTATATGTAGCTAAGCAAATATAAAGTGTAAAGAGAAGGCACCACAACAGTATTTCGAAACAAGAGGAAGAATAAAATGAAGGAAACAAGGGAGATACTCACACGGTGAGCAACGACATCACCCGGTGTAAGAGCGATGGCCAGGCACACGATAAAGTTTTCACCACCACCACCCTTACCATGTTCTGTGCCTCACGTCGTTCGATGGCTCAGCGCACAGGACTGACACGCCTGCTTGCGTGCGCGCATCCTTTTCTTCGTCCGTGTGCAAGCGAGTGCACTGAGATAGTACGCGTATGCGCATGCTTGGCCGGTTCATCGCCAAGTAGAATGAATGCGCACGTGATAGCGTGATGCAAGATAAGCGCGTAGCAAGTATAACCGACGAGGATTTGTTGGGTGTGAGCTCAGTTGGCAGCACAGTAGGGGCCGCCCGTGCCATCCGTCGCGGCGTTTCGATAAAGCATGACTGTAGAAAACGACTAGCGGCCAGCCTCGTGGTGAAGACTGGAAATGTGCTTGGCGCAGTAGCCGCGTCGAAGCGGATAAAACGGTGGCGAAGGCGAAGCTCAAATGCTGACATGGGCGGCTGCAGCAGAGTCTGAAAGTAGAGCCGAACATTCATGTAATAAAATTATGCACCCACTAATTGCAATGTTTTGTGCAAACAAAACAGAATTGAACGCCAAGTAATGCGCAATATGGGTTAGGTATATTTGCATTTTGGGAACGCAGCGCGATTAAAATGAGGTAAAAAGAATGGAGGGACAGGCCTGAAGCGCTCGTGTCTGCTCCTCTCTTCTTTTTTCCTCGTTTTATCTCCGCTACGTTCCCAAAATGCAAACGCACCGACTTGCCAGTTTTCGCATCCCTGTGCAGTTCCTGTTAGGAGTATTTGTTTTAATAAAATCATGATGCTTGACTATATATTTTACTGCAACATGATTACTTCGTTCTCTCTTATAACCACGTTTTTTATGGCAGCGCGAGAGAGAGAGAAAACTTTTAATGAGCATATAATCAGTAAATATTCGCAGGAGCTGGGTGGTCGGTGCCCCTAGTCCAGGGCTCCGCTGGCAGCAGCTGACTTGCGGACTAGCTGGATAATCCAGGCTTGCTGGTCCAGGTTGTCGCTGGTCAGGGCCGCCTCCCACTGCTCGTGTGTCGGGCATGGTACTATTAACGTTGGGTCAGGTTTGTCCTGGCATTCCCAAGAGATGTGAAAGAGTGTGGGGCTTGCACCGCAACAAGGACAGTAACTCGTGTATTTTGTTGGGCTTATCTTATTTAAAATATGAAGATTAGTCAATGTGTTTGTTTGTATTTTTCTCCAGTCTATAGCATCCGAGGAAGGAAGGTGTTTGTGTGGTGGTGAGAAAATTCTTCTTTCTAACCGTAGGTGTTCCAGCCTGTCGCCGTAGGGTCCTAGGAGAGGGGTGAGGTAGGGGTGGGGATCCGCCCGGTTTATGAGAGCTCGGGCTAGATCATTCGCTACCTCATTTCCTTCTAGGCCTTCGTGTCCAGGTGTCCATGTAATTGTGTGCGTCTGGGAGATGGAACGTAATATTGCACACGCTCTTTTGTGAGGTTTTCCGGCCAGGTAGTCCCTGTAGGCTGGTTGGGAGTCCGTCACTACGTGTGATGACTTATTTTGGTTGTCTTGTGTTTTTATGGTGATGGCTATTGCCAGTGATTCCGCTTCCGCAGGATCCTTGGCATAGATCGAAGCCTGAATAATTGGCCTCTTCTTGTGGTCAACTGCAGCTATTGTGAACTTGCCAGGTTCGCCGTAAGCCCCTATGTCCACGTAGACAATTTCCGCGTCTTTAGACAATTGTTTTTCCAATGATTTGACTCTGGCTTTCCTTCGACCCTTTGTAACTCACGGTGCATGTGCTTGGGTATAGGGTTCACATAGATGTTGTTTCTTGTGGATGTCGGAATTTGTGATTTGATCTCAGAAGTTCTTAGTGCCTGCCATAGCCCTAGTTTTGACAGGATTTCCCTGCCCGCCTGCGTTGTTGTTAGGCGTTATTTCTGACTCTCTAGAACAGCCTCCTTGAGCTCCTCGAAGTTGTTGTGCACTCCGAGTGCCCAAAGACGTTCCGTTGATGTTGTTGGCGGGAGGTTTAGGGCCGTTTTATAGGCTCCTCTTATGATAGTGTCAATGGCCCTTTTATCAGTGAATCTAATTTCGTGATATGGGAGCCCGTAGGTAATCCTGCTAACGACTAGGGCCTGTACAAGGCGTAGGGTGTCCTCCTCCCTCATCCCTTTCCGGTGCCAGGTCACCCTTCTAATCATTCTGGAAATTTGGTTGACTGTGGTTTTGAGTGTTTTGATTGTATAATCCACTCTCAAATTGCTTTGCAACCACAGCCCCAAAACTCTGATCTTGTCCTTCTCTTGAATTATCTGGTCTCCTAGAGAGAGCTGAATTTCTCCTGGGGACTTGTAATTTCTTCTGTGTAGCCTGATAAGTTCGGATTTTTCTGGGGAGCATTGAAGACCACTCTCCCCGGCAAATTCCTCTACTAGGTCTATAGCGGCTTGCAGAGCTTCTTCTTTTTGCGCCAAGGATCCCTGAGTAGCCCAGATGGTGATGTCGTCCGCGTATAAAGTGAAGCCAATATCAGTGCGGGTCAACAGTTTTTTTTGCTGCATTGCGGTTATCGGTTGCAGTTGCGTGTGCTTGCGAAGCTTGTCACGAATAGGTCTCATCCGTCCTGATAACTGATCTGGCACGCCTGGGAGAGTTTGTAGAATTAACACGTGGGTCCCAAAAAGTGCTGTTAGTGAAGTTTCTGTCCGGCATGCAGGTGGCTCCTGGGTCGTTACCGTATGTGAGATCAATACTCCGCTTGTGCGGAATTTCGTTGCTCTCTCATTTTCTTATTGTATGTTCAACCAGAGCGATTAGCTTTTGGGTCATTTTAACACACTTGTCGCTTCGTTTCAAGCTCTTGGCGCTACACCAAACGATGCGCTCGCGACGTGTGAAGGAGGGATGCTCTGTGGCATATTTAGGAAAGAGAACACGGGAGCGCGTGGCGTCCACGCTTTTGCAAAGCGCTGCCACTGACAAGTTATAATAACAGCAGTTAAGGCGCATGCAATGTAAGCTTGGTCTTTCCGAGCATGGCACCTGGTGCCACCCATTCTCGTCTCCTGTTCGTCACAGTGCTTTGTGAAATGCGAAGGCCACGCGTTCCAGTGTTCCCTCTCATATTGCTTCTGGCTGTACCGTGAGGGCCGCCATTACGCCTCTAGCCGCTATACTTTCACACGCATGCTCTGGACAGTGCCGGCTGCTTTACGTATGTTTATTGGTCGCTGGTATTCCAGGCAGCACAATCCATTTGCCCAAATATTGGTACTGTGCTGTCAATGTTCATTCGAAACCGAAGCATGGCCTTGTGGTAGAGCATCCGCCTCGCATTCGGGAGGTACGGGGTCCGATCCCCAGTGCCGCCGGGTACCCACCGGTTTCCAATGGGTACAAGATTTCCCCCAGCCTGGTGCTCGGTTCTTCTGGGGTAAAATGCTTGGGAAAAGGGGTCATGAACCAAAATGTTGGTTCATGAAGAAGAAAAAATGCACAATGTATGGTACAATGCCAACATAGTACCAACATTGGACCGATTATTAGTGTTGCTTAGGATAGGTTGAATGGTGTCTGTGTAGCGCATTTTGTTTATATGCTGTATCGCTGTATTTGTGTTGTTAATGTAATAAATCGCGAGTGTACCTTTTCTTGTTCAACACTTGATTACGAATTGTGAACTTCGCAAGCGAATTATAGGTGTTACATTGGCGTGTCTACTCTGAGGCAAAGTTCGGGAGCAAATATTTGCACTAACAATTATTTGAGCTGGCTGTCTCAAGAAGAGTTGCTGCTTTTTTGTGCCGACTTTCTTTGCCAGCCACTTTCGTTGACGAACTGTACACCAGCAAAAAAACTGGAGTAGGTTTGAAGCCAAAGGTTTCCACGCTGAAAGGCAACAAAACTTCACTGATGTGCTCGTAAAAGCGACGCGGCGATTCCAGACGAGGACCACTTTATAATTCCCGGCAAAAGCATAGGTAGGCTTTACGTCATTTAAATCATAAACTTGACCGTTTCCTAGCATCCAGAAGTAAGCTCATGAGACATCACGTTTCGAACGTACAATTCTATTGAAGGTTCGCTATCCGTTTATAAGTCTTGGCGTGTTCAGGGGTCACTTCCTTGTACTACACTAAGCTACAATTACCGTAGTGTTGTTTGGTCATAACCTTTGCTTCAGACCGGTCACAATCTAGCTCTACCAACAGCGCAACCCCTTGAATGACAGCCTAAGTGCAAAATATGTTTTCGGTTGCTCTTCTACACTCGCAAAGGAAAATTTTTGAGCGCTTTCGTTTGACCTGAAAGAAACCGCAGTTTTCACCCTCACTTATCTGTTACTTGCCCAGTGTGGCCTTCATTGCAAAAAGACTTTAAGAAGTAGTGGGCGAAGAAGGGCGAATTGAGAAATGAGGAATGGAAACTTCAATAGGTGTGAAGCTGCTTTACATAAAAATGATGTTCGGCAAATACCGGATGTCTACAAGTAAAAACAGGGCACCCATTCAAAGTGAGCAGTTGTGTACCAAGGAATAAAATCGCTCGCCCCATTAACACCATGTCTATTATTCTCCTCTTTGTTTTTGCATTCTCGCAAGACTGGTATGTCATATGCACTTACCAGTCATAGTTCTCTCCTCTCACTAAGTGATTGAATCAGTGGTTCTTCACAGTCAAGCTGTTCCTCCTGTTACATTCGAAAGTGTGAATTCAAAATAACATGGATGAAATGACGAGCTTGAAAGTGTCGCATGGAATTTTACTGGGGAGAGCACAATTAAAAATAACAAAAACATAAAGTAGACAGATGTTCCGGAATGTAAGCGAGGTATCTGGCCTTAGGAGATACGTAAGCTCGCCCAAAACTTGGCGAGAAAAGGGATAACTAAACAAAACGCACGTGGAGGAGAAAAAGATTCGCCTCTTCAAGGAGGACACCTTGCATCCCTTCACGTACTTCGTCCGCTCGCTCAAGCGTGAAAACGCCGTTCGCGTACGCACCATAATCACGGGGAGCACGAAGCAGCTGCCGAAGAGGTGGCTTAAAAAATCACAAGTAAGCGAGTTCGAAACGAGCCTGTACGCGCCGATCCGTTTCCAAAGCGCGTATTGCTTTCTTTCCAGACAGATGGGCGCGCTTGTGAGAGTCAAGAGGAAGAAGCGGACGGCCAGCGTGAAGCATCCGAATGCCCGAATGTAGGTTAGCGAAGAAGTTTTGGCGGAAACAACAACAGCAACTCGACGAAGTACAGTGCTGGAAGGCACCTCGCTGAGCGCGCCGGCCCAGCCCCCTGCTAGACCTCAACCAAACGAAAGCTTCGACGCCTGCCGAAACTTGTAGACGTACTCAGGGGAGTGGAACGTCGTTCTGCCCGAAGAGCGTGAGATGGTGTGAGTTACACACTTTCTGACGCAAACTCGGCGTGAAAGAGTTCTCAGTTCATTTTCTCGGCGGTTCCCTGTGTGTGCGTACCGTAAAGGCCTTTTCTGTTCGAAGGTAAATGTAACGGCTGCATTCATTGGGCATCGGTGAGTATAGGAGGACGCTTACATTGAACTGGGACTGCAGACAAACACTCGCACGCACGCACGCACGCACGCACCCACGCACACACACAAGCACGTACGCACGCGTGCGTAAGCGGGCATCGCGAAGAAAGCGCATTCAAAAGTGATTGTCAAACATTCAGCCGTGGAAAAATGTTTCTTTGAGTTGAACGAGCACTTGCTAAACCTCTATGCAGTGAGCCGTACGTACGCACTATATGCTAAAGTACATTCACGAACATTACATGTTACGCACTCACGTGGTCTCTTTTTTCGCGCGCAAACAGCTGGTGAAGAATATAGACTTTCGTTTCTCGAGGAAATGATTCCCATGGTAGAAAAAAAAAGAAGGCGTGAGAAGTTAGGAGAAAAGAGCAGTGGGCGTTCGACAGTAAACGCAGAGCAAAGCGTCTTTCATCTTCAAGCGACGTTTCCGGATCGGAAGGGACGTCCTGCCGGAGGCGATCGGCAGTGGAGCGTGCGGTGGCGTGGCTGCTTTTCGGCCGATCCATATAATTTTTTTTTCTTCCCACGAGGCCAATGCTTGCCTCTATTTCTTTCTTATTCTTTAAGCTATGACTGGACATAGGATATTTTCAGTGGCACGTGGAACCGCGCTTGTGACGAGCGTCTCGCGGGGAGGAATCGTACGTACTCACGCCTCCCGGAAGCACGCGTTCGCGCGTTATTCTCTTCTCGTGTCCCCGGCGCCGGAAATAACAAACGCGACCACGCACCGCTGGACAAGCGCGGAAAAGCGAAAGCGGGCAGACAAAGCGGGTGTCTTAACAGCGACCTATGTGCCGCAGTTAGTTGGTTCTTGTGGTGGTTCAAGTGGCGCGTCGTCTTTCCTCCGTTACCACTTCGACTGCTTTCTCTCCATTTTGTCGCTTCTGTCTCGAAGCTTCCCATGTCACGTCGGCGTAAGAGCAGGTCACCTTTGCGAGGCTGGACTAAGGTTTGATATGCTAAGTACCTCCGCTATCTGCTGCTATTCCTTGTAAGTGCTAGATATTTTTTCTTTTGGAACAAGTAGTGGGTAGCGACAAGCAAGAGCTCTCATGTCGCGTTGGAAAAGCCGTTACTTCCGACTCAAGCTTTAAGCGTGAATCCCTTTCCACGTCTCGAGATGGTTGGCACTTTAACTGCTTGGAACGGTTGCTTCAACTGCAAGATCTATTACGCTGAATTTTGTGTGCCATCCAGCCTCAGTTTCTGATGAAAGCCTTGCCGTGGGTGAAAGTGTTTTACTAGGCTGTTAATGCATCGGTAAACGTAAGGCTAATGCCGGTATATGTTGCACCTTACAATGTTTCACAGCGGAAAAGACCAGAACAAGGCAATGTGCAAAGCGGCAGGTGCTGTTGTTTCAGATGTACGACAGCTATTGTGGTCGGTAACGTTAGTCGTAGTTGTGCAACTCGAAATAGCAAGCAGTGATCGTATTCCATAAGATGCCACTTCCCATTTCTTTTTACCGTATGTCAGCGTGACGGCTGCATCAGACGAAAAAAGCGAGTAGCCAGTCACATAAATCACAACACGGCGGGTCCTGCCGTCAGCCGTAACCATCACCATTCACCGCACTCACGGCTAGCGACTGGCTGTGTCATGAAACCAATGCAGAATTGAGGCCGCTAATGAGCCGTCACATCTCACGGAAGCTTGAAAACCACCACTTCATCACCCAGCAACGGGGATGACCGCCAGAAAGCTAAATTGATCGGAAATGTAAAATAGATAATGGATCCTTGTAGAATATGTCCATCGGAGTAATTCTCTAATGGATTAACACTCAGAGGAGCATGGTATCTGCTCAGGGCGACAATATATCTTTGAATTTCGCTGCAGATGGCGATCAGGTATTGTGACAGCAACACTCTGTCGCATATTATGGAAGGAAGTTTGTTTGTTATGTTGTTATGATTTGAATAAGGCTTAAGTAAGATTATGCACAATCAGAAGAGTCTTTGGCTCGCGTTGTCGGCTTCAATGCGAGTAAGTAATAACCATAGTTCCTTCCGAAAGCACCTCTTTTTTCTTTGCCAATAATAAAATGCCATTTAGTTATCAATATAGCTGATTCGACGTAGAAACAAAATTCTTCGTGTTCGGTTTTACAAAGGTTAGACAGGAATGAATGAATGAAGATAAACGCTTTACTGATTTGAAAGGGCTTGACAATGCACCATTTAGCGCATCGCACCGTATTTCTCTACTGAGGTGTCCATCATTTTGATTGGAGCCGTAATTGGATGGGGCTAATTTTCCAAGCTGTCCCCCGTAGCTGTGTGGATAAACAGACAACAATATCTACCTCCGGCATTGATATTAAAGCGGAGTTAACAAAAAGCAAGTGAACAAAAGAATAATGTTAGAAAATTGTTGTTGCAAAATTTTAGGTGATGGATATATTTTCCAAACTTATTTTAACCAATTAGCAGCAGTGCTCTATAAACATATCCTCTTATGCAGCTCTCAAATGTGGTTTATGGCAGTAAACACACTAAAATTATTTTTGATTTTGTGTAAATGGTTACCCAGAATATAACATATTAAGACAATTGTTTAAAAAAAAAAAAATGTAATGGCGATGAAAATATTTCGCAAATTTTGCTTAACCAATTCAAAGCAATAATATTTTACCAGCTGATCTTTACAGTTACTCTTATAGCTCTGAAAGGTGACACATGGCAGTAAACCCGCCAAAACGGTTTTTAATTTTAGAGTCTGTAAATGGTTAAGCTGGACCCGCTGAGAAGTAAAGTTTCATTGCGGCCACCTCTAGTAAAAGGCCTCCGAACACCTTCTACCCTTTCGAATTTCATCTTCGAAGTTATGAAAGGAAGTAACCAGTGCGGTTTGATCCCCCAAGTTTACAATCATTTTTTTTTTTTATCAGAGTTCTCCCTCTCAGGTCACGAATTTGGCCGAATGAGTTATAAACTGCACTGCATTGACTACGATCTAGTTGTTCCATATCGCAGTTAAAACATATTTGCAAGAGATCGAGCAACTGCACGACTTTTCTCTGACCGCGTGTCAGTGGTAGCAATAATACAGTGGCGTAACGCGGAAGACGAAGAGTTCTTACGCGTGTGCCACACGTGCCCACCATGACTGCAATGCACGCGTCAGGCATTGCATTTAGGTCGAACACAGGGGCTACTCGGCTGGCCCCAGCTGGTTTCTGTCTAGTATTCGCGCAGTCTGCCGACTCCGGACCTGTTCAACCTCCGTTTTCTTCGCACTATCCAGCCTCAGGCGCCCCGGCAGGTCGTGGCTCCGGCGAAGTTCTTCCGGCTTATAAATAAGCGATACGGGTGCTTTCTCTCCTCTTCGCTTTACGAACGTGGCCACCTTATCTTGCTTTTTCTTTCACGTTTCTTTTTCGATGCTTTTCCCTCCTTTCCTCGATTACGCACCTCCTATTTCGTGATATTTTTGTAGCTTTCCAGTTTGCGCGGTCGTGTTCGACCGCAAGAAAGCGGAAACCTATAACGCCTTTCTCTGTTTGAGCAAGACATGCAGGAAGCGACTTGCATAATCTGCGCTTCTTTTCCTCTTTTGTGGCTTTGCCAATCGTGCGGGTAGCTCGTGAGCGCGAGCTTCTTGGATGAGTGTCATCGTCAATTTTTGTTCCTAATTTTCGTTTTTTTCTTCTTTTTTACCACAAGTCATAGAAAAAGCCTGTATTACCAGGTCGGATGCAAGAAACTGGTGCGTGAATGAAATGACTCTAGGAAAGGGAAAGAATGGACCAGTACTGGGACCCGAAGTTAAAGAATGCGCGCGTCTGACACTAACAGAAGCCGCTCAGATCACGATTTGACAACTGGGTCGAACATTTTGTAGAAGCCCGGGAAGAGGGAACCTACACACGATCATCAAGTATGGTGAGAGGAAACGTCATGTGGAACTGTAACCGAAGCCGAAGCATTTAGCGGTATGCACGAGATGAAGATTCGACAGCGCGTCTCATGCATGCTTTCTTCTAGGCCATTCTACACATCATTAAAATTTCGGGTATTGCACGATGCCACCGGAGTCTAATGCTGTTGGATAAGCGCTAAGCTCGAGATTTAAAGCCACTAGAGTAAGGATCAGGAGTAATACTCTTATTGCCATTTCACACTGCGTTTCGCTTCGTCTTTAGATGCTTCAGAAAACGTGATTTACTAAAGCGTGACACATTTAGCATTTTTGTCAGCTTTGTGGGTAGCCTTTCTATTTTCGCCAGCTAGGCTTCATATCTTATTTCCTTTCGAAAATTTAGTAATTGAAGCTATGAGAAATTCCTCCGTGTCCATAAGCACCCACAAAACTGCTGAACCTTGCTTCGGGTGTGTAGTGCATATACTTCTATAATACTTGATGCGGAAATATGCCATCATACGAAGATTTTCTTTTTTCGAAATAGTAAACTTCACGTACAGAGGAACTTATAAACCAACACCAATCTGTGATGTAAGCGCGATGCGGTGGCGCTTCTGTCGCCAGGCTGGGCCGGTTGGGGGTGAAAACTGAAAACTAGGCTTAGCGCCCATAGGAATACATGGACCCGAAATATTTCAAATCAATTTTCTAATTTCACGGCGCACCTAGGATCTCATTATTCGGTACAGACCAACCATGAACCTATTAGAACAGATCGTGAAAGTAGGAAATCACATTACTGAGGCGAAGTATTTTGAAAATACCGCGAAACGTATGCGGGCACGACTTGGAAGTGCGAACCATAGAAATACATGTAAACACAACTTACTGCAACATTTTACTCGTTTCTTCGAGCACCAGAAGTGGTGGCCGGTCGTCAAACGTTGGCCAGCGCTTTGAAGAAGTGTGTGACAAAGTATGCTGCGTCATTTCGGAGGCAATATAGTTTTAAAATCCCTCTTTGTCTAGAATCCGAGTTAGAAATGCACTGCGGTAGCGCCCAATACAATATAAGTAAAGTATGGTTCGCAAAGGAGCTGACTTTGCGCCTACGAAGCCAGTCGTTTGTTAAGAAGTGGTCTATTAGTTTACGACCATGAATATACGTATGTAGCAACATTTCGCGTCTGATATCTTTATAAAAGATAATTATCGATAAATATGTGCGGCGCTTCTCTAGATGAATTCCCACGTCTAGGAGGCCCAATTGTTTTTTTTTTTTTTTCTGAACGTCTTGTACCACGCCCTGACATCATGTTGCACGGCGGAAGTAAAATAAAAGCATTCCAAGTGCTGGCGACGCACATGAGCCGCGTAGGGCAGTAATTGATGTCGTCGAGACAAGGTTCATTTCCTTAATGGAGAGGAATCAAACGCAAAATAATGGGCACGATGTCAATCCGTTTTGAAAACATGGATCGTGGCTAAGTAGACGCAGTAAGTATGAAATGAATGCATATATAGTTGGGTCACGATACATGTACGGGGTGAGCAGTAAGCAAACATTCTGACAGCCTTTATATTCCAACGTCCGTACATGCGCTGCGTGGTCTGCGCCGGACGGGGAAGAAAAAAAAGAAAGACGAGGAAACCGCACAGAAAGCGCAGAACGATATATGAGAACCATAGCGATACGGGGGAAAAGAAGATAAACGAAAAAATTGTTAACTAGCATATAGGGAGCTTGCATGAAGCGATGCATGCTGGGTAATCCGCCATGATGATGTCGTTGACCGCAGACGAAGCAGCACGTGGCACTGCCACACAGACTCGTCTACATGGTGGCGTAGTGCGCGCAGACGACGCTGGCACGCCCCCTTTGTTTGTAAGCACGGTGTTGGTCTATAAGAACGAAGGAACGCAAAGTTCCTTATTATTTAAAGCGAAGTGTTATCCAAACTGTCTTATGATATGATTTACATAAAAGTTAGGGCAGCTGGACACCACCAGGTACAGGAAGTTTGTGCAAATGATTTAACATCAGTATATAAGATTGCGATTTGACTCATTTCGATGTGACACTCTTGATTTCGGCCAGTTTTATTACAATCACTTTATAACTTCAGTAAATACTGAAGTACCGCTTGTAAACATAATGCTAAAATTGAATATGCTGTGGACGGAACACCGAATAAATTAGAACGTTTAAAAAGCATGATCAGGGGTACGGCTGCAGCCTCTACAAAACAAGCAAATGCGGATAGAAGTTATCTTTCTCAAGAGTTGAAGAAGCAACTTTTTTTAGAGTGCAGTTCTTATGCGACGTCGTCGTTGGTGTCGCCGTCGGTGTAACCGAAAAACGGAGCGCTGCAAGTGAGGCACAAGCCAAAAAGAATTTCTCAGAGGAGGAAGATGACCAGCGAGGTCTAGGCCGCTCGCTATCTGCAATGCATCCTGGTCAATCTCTCGCTGTGGGGATGGGCCATTATGATTGCGAACATCATCATAATTATCATCATAATTATCATATTTATCATCATCATCAGACATACGAGAAGGTACACCAGAAGGCACAAGAGAACACCCTGGACACATTCTTTCTCTTTCTGTGTCTCTCCGCTACCGCTCTCTCTGTTTGCGTTCTCTCTTTCCTTGTGCGAAAAAAAAAGTTAAATAGCTTGGTTCAAATTTCTCATTACGGTATGTCGATTGCCTTCCGACTTTTTTCTTTTTATGTTCCTACGAGGCAGCGAAACACTAGACCTGATCGAATATATAGCATCAAGCATTTATTTGATTTTTTGTATAGTGCCCCAAATTCGTCACCAATAGCGAAATTCTAGATGCAGACGGGACATAAAGGGAGAGGAAAAGCGCTAGTCCTCTCATTTCTCCTCTGCGTCGGCCATTTTAATTCAGGAACCTGATACTAACTGCCTAAAGTTCGAAGCTACAGAGGCGCATACTTGGTTCCCTGGAGAGGGGGCTATTGCCCCCTGCGTTACTGCCGCCTTCATGGTTGAGATTTACTGCCGTTCTCTTCAAATCATTTGCAGTCGATCCAACACTAGCGTTGGAGATGGACGATATGAAATAACGTTCTAAAAACCGAAAAGTAGGACCCATACGGAGACAATGAAGGCTTTCAAGAGTTCATTTGGTTCATAATTTTCATAAATATGATATCGCTTCGCCTTAACTGGCGTTGCGGACAACTTTCGTTATCACAGTTTTTCCAAGGAAAATGTGTATTGAGCTGCTTGCAATTACGGTATAAGTTCACTGTTAGACGTTCATGTTCCACACTGTTTTATTCGGTCCCCTAGTGAAAAAACCCTATGAGTCACAATACCCTCATACAAATTCTCATACTAAACTCATACTAATTTCATGCTAATCTCATATAGTCTCATACTAAACTCATTCATCATATAAGAAATATATGAGAATTAATGAGATTTGTATGAGTTTATATGAGAAATCTGTATGAGGTTATTTTGACTCATACAGTGTTTTTCGCTAGGGTCCGCCTTCAAAATCTCCCTCTCTTTCCTTTCCTGCGGCCAAGATCTTCGTCCGGTCGAGACAGCAAGCACAAGCTTCAAGCAGTAGTCTAGGCGTGCAAAAACAAATATATGAGGCATGCGACTAGCACCCGGACGAGGTGTTGTTGTTGTTGCTGTTTTTTGTCTCAGTTCTTACGTGAGCGTCAGCGTGCACTGCCCTTCGCTTTTTGGCCTGGTTTGGCCTTTCTCCAGGGCTCGGCATATTTTCACAAAAAGGAAGATAATAATTCTCCCCAATAAACAAACAACGGTCGTGAACTTCGAAGCAGCTTCGCGCGCGTGTCTATAGGTCTCCAAACGGGGCATCGTACTGAGTGCCAGGCTCTTCACTGGAGCGCATCAGCGTCCAAGGACGCACCATACAGCGATCGTACAATAGCGCAAATCACTCCAAAATCGTCGACGCACAACAACGCTCTGGAAAGCCGGTCTGAAGTAGGAAAATAAAAAAAAAAAGAAAGAAACGAAACGCTGAAAACCTCGTTTCACCTCGTTAAAGAGCCATAAAAAAGATTGTAAGGGAAAGAATGCGGCTGCTTAAAGTCTGCCCGGCCAAACAAAAGTATGCAAAAACGAGGATATTCACGAACGGCTGCCTACAAGTGGAGGAAGAAAAGAGAGCAGCGGACGATGGAGGCGACCTGCTGCGAGGAAGAAAAAAAGTGATAAATAATAAGAGTAAATGTAAGAAGAAGAAATGCAGGCGACCGGGGCGCTAAATATGGATTAGCGGCTTCCCACCCTGGCCACCACGAATCTCTTCCCAGAAGGAAGGAGCAAGAGAACGTATGGAGGGTCTCTTCGTTTTTTTCTTTTCCTTCGTGAAGAGACTCAACACCTTACCAAAAGGCGTTAGAAAAGAGGGGGGGGGGGGGGGGGGGGGGGGGGGGGGGGGGGTGAGCCCGCACGCCCCACAATGAGGGCTGTGTCCAGCGATAACCCGAGGGGTGCCCAGTGAATGCAGTCACGACCGGTAAGGCACGTGGAAGCTTAGCGCCGCACGAGACTCCAACGGCGTCGCACCGACGTTAGCAGCTACAAGACTTGGCCCTCATACATCACTTTCAAACTCGCTTCTAACCGGGAAATACGAACAGCTGGAATCTTAATCAAATTCGTAGAGGCGTGCCCAGTAAAAAAAAAAAAATAAATAAAAAAATTGTGCTATTTTCCGCCTTCATCTTATCAGTTACTTAACGCTATCGCAACCACACTTGCTTTAACATTGTAGAATTCTCTTTAAGTCTTCGTAAGAGATGGAAAAAAAATTTAAAGCATCCTAAGTCTATATATAAGAAAGCAAGAGAGACAGGTGAGCGTTGCGGTGTTGCTAGAAAGTAAGCAAGTTAGTGCTCATCATATTCACGTTCCAGACTAGGGGCTGAAAGGCGTTTCTGGAGAATAGCACAAAAATTGAACACTGTTTTCCTGGAGAAAAACAAGAGGATTTTGTAACGTAGTAATTTCTCAAGGGAAGGGATGAACCCTTCATGTGTCCTTCACTTTCTTGAGGTGCGGTTCAGTTTATAGTGCTTAACGTTCGAAAAGCGACTAAGGCTGTGAGAAACTCTGTTGTGGTGCGCTGCGGAAACTTCGATCACGTGGGGTTCCTTAATGGGCACTGAGATCGCGTAGCACACGGAGGCCTTGGTTTTCGCCTCCATAGAAAACCGGCTGCCGCGGCTGGGATTCGATTCCGCACATCCTTGGGCCCAGAAGTCGGGCGCGTTGTTTACTGCACCACCCCGGCAAGGCTCCTACTCTAGGATATGCGTTATAGAGTAAAATTTATTGCCGTACATGTATATAATTACAACATTAGCTATTTGCTTTGTGCTTTTGCAATATAAGCCACAGTGGGCTCTCTGGGTTTCCGCGTTCGCTTGAGTACTTGTTTTTTGTTTTTTTTTAACCCAACCTGCACTGAAGGTTTAGGGTAGGTTACGTGGAATGCTTTTTTTTTTTTTTTTTTTTTTTTTAAGAAAGTAGGTGCTGTTCTCTGCATCAAAGCTGTACTAAACAGCAGCGCGAATAAGAACCAACTTTTCAATGTAACACACTAAATGGTGCGTGTCCACAGGAAAATGCCAAGTCCCCGCGAGAAAAACAACAACAAAAAGCCTATATGAGGCAATTTTAAAAACCTCAGTGAAGGCGGTTCGCACGTCCAACAACCATATACTGTACGATTTTAGTGCACGGTAAAGAACTCACTTGGTCATAATTTCCGGAGCCCTCCTCTACGGTGTCCATCGTAGCCTTAGCCACTTTGGCACGTTAAATTTTATAAATCAAATCAAAACAAACCGCAATAAATTATTTCATCAAATGTAAATAGGGCTTGTAGTTTTAATCGAAAGACCCAGGTAAACGTCTACCGGGAAATACAGAATATTAGGATATATAAAAAAAACACCTAAAAATGCTAGTTTTTAGGTTTGCCTAATCAAACCGAGGGGGGATACATTTTAGCGTGAATCTTGCCCCCTTGATAGAGGAGTGAAATCGTGCACCAAACAGAAGGCACGTGAGCATGGAGTGAAGTGTCTACTGAACACGGTAGATTAGGAACTGAGGATAAAGCCCGAAACATCTTTTACAACATGTTATAAAGCGCTGAACACCAACTGTTTCTATAAATCATTGAGCGGTAACTTTCTCCCACGTTCCAATTCAGATATCAATTTTTCTTCTTCCATACGGTTTGAATGGAGGCGCTGCAAGAGATGACGCCTTATCTACAACTC
This sequence comes from Amblyomma maculatum, assembly GCA_023969395.1. Lineage (NCBI taxonomy): Eukaryota > Metazoa > Arthropoda > Arachnida > Ixodida > Ixodidae > Amblyomma > Amblyomma maculatum. Next base: position 683,983 of record JAJIZL010018456.1, on the reverse strand, counting down.
AACAAGCCAGCAGTGCCGAACGAATACAGTCTGAAGCAGCCCGTTTGAGATTTCTAAAATCCAGAGCCTTCGCCTATGTTTTAGCGTAAGGCTGCACGCGTGCGATCAGCCGACATTATACGTGGTGTTTTGGACGATTCGAGGATTTAAATTTTCAGTGATAATGCATTTTGGAAATTCCGCGCTGTCACAAAGACATGCGCAGGCGCTGCTGATGGCAGTGTCAGCATGCATGTTTGTACCTGCAACAAACTGTGAATATCGTTTGTACCATCTCTGTAGATCACGTGGAAGCCATTTCATTACTCTTTTGTGGGCTGTAATTATTTGTGTTTTCAGCCACAGTCGTCACGTCACGTATGAACGTTCACACGGTGCAACTAGCAATGAAACGCAATTTTTAAAAACGAAAAGATGCTTTGAAAATGATCACCGTCTTTTCTAAGGAATAAACACTTGAAAAGACCAATTTATAACAATGACGGTATAATGTACAAAAAACTATGGCCTAAGTATAATAACAGCCGTGTACCATAAAAGCACACTCCCAGTTTTAGTTCGCAGCTTCCCCATTGTCCTCGATATGAAGGAAAGCATTTGAGAAATAAAGGCGCGAGCGCCGAAAATTTTGAAAACTTCACTTTGTTTCATTGTCCAATATTACACTATTGAGTAAAAGGACAACAAAGAAATGATTGAAATAGTTCAGTAGTAGTAGCTGTAACAGGTGATGTAAAAGTGCCTTGACGTTTGTTGTAATAAAAGACCTCCTTTTCGAGAAGCAGCGGGCTTGTGCACGACGTTTGTGTAGCATAAAACCTAAGACCGAAGCCGAATGCATTATAAACAAAAAAAGTTGTTACCCCCTAAACGAGCGCTCTTACCGAAGAAGGCAAGGGAAGGACCCCCGTCGAGACTCGCTTTTCCACGGAGAGCCGGCCGTGACATTCGACCTTTGACCGGCACGCGAAGCCTACATGCAAACCGTGTTCTACAAGCCACCCGGGACAGAAACAAGCTTTAAAAGTGACTCGTAAATACGTTTACGGAAGCTGCGGCGGTGGAGTCGTTGGAGCCTGGCATGCGTTGAGCTGCCTGAGCGGAGACGGCAGAAGCAACAGCGGCAGTCCTGCGGACAAGGCAGCGGAGGCTTGTTTCTCAGGGCGACGGACTACCTCGCTGGACAGGCGTAACGAGCCACCATGCTTGAGGCTTATGGCGCGCTCGCGCCCAGGTCGTGATCGCTGCGCTGGTGTTTATAGGCAGCGAAATTATGCACCGGGGGACAGGGCGACATACAAACACGCGGCGCACACCGAGGTGGTGCCCACCCCTAACGCCGGGCACACACGACCTGTTTCCTTTTTTGACTCCCGGTGGCGGCTTGCGAAACGGAAGAGGAAAAAGTGTTGCTTTCAAAACACTATGATCGGAACGTCGCTTGCTGTTGTAAGCTATCCTCTTGTCAGGGAGGCGAGTTGTTCGTCTCCTTAAAGAGGGGGCGTAGTGCAAGGTCGCTTGGACAGTGTGCGCGTTGTAATTCCCTGTCCAGGGGCGTCACACAAATAAGGCCCTGTGAGAACCGAAGTATGCAATGAGTCGAAAAGGGATCTCGTTGTGAATTTTGATTTGCGGATGGCGTTATGAGCGTTGCGACCCAGGCTTCTGCGTATGTTTTGTATTTTGTTTTAGATATGTACGCCCCGATATAAATAAATGATGTGTCCGACGCCAGCCAGCACGCTGCCCTCTGGAAACAGTGTTGCCATATTTTTTTCCCATCTACCTCACAAGGGTCTACTCACAAACGACATTTTGAACCAACCAAGCATTCTGTGCTTTCATAATATACACGCTCGCCCCACTAGAGCTTGCCGTGCAACCAAAGTTCATAACATGGAGATGAGCGAGCCTCAGACACGTTCGCGAGCGATGCAAGTGCATTGCGAAGCAAATATTCCGGCTTATAGCGGTCTTGGAAAAGTCGGCGAAGATCCGGAGTGTCTACAACCTGACCACTCGTTCGTAATGCTGTGTTTCCTATTATTTTTTTTGTATCCCTCGCGTCCCCTTGTGTGGCATCGGTGTGTTCACATTCACCTCTCAAGCATCTATGAGGTGCCAATCAGATTTTCAATGTAATACACAATCTTCATCACGTTGTGGCACGTATCTACACGAAGTGCAACATTCTGACAACCACTTCAGGCTTGCTTCAAGTATCCTTGCTTGAAACTGGCGTCACACTCACTTACACAACCTAGAAAAGAAAAGAATTTTTCCCTAAAGCGGAACGCATGTATTTTTATTTTCTATTAGCGCAGCTTTCAACCGGGAACCCGTGCGTATCGACAGGCGGTGAGGAAATTCGATCCGCGCAACGCAGCCGCGAGATTAGTGTCTCAGCGGAGTGCGAAAAGGCGTTTAATTTGCGGCGCGCTAGTGAAAACGTGTAGCGAAATTTTCTCCTTCCGAGACGCTTATAGTGTGAACCGTCAACCCCACCCGCTTTCCACAAGCGGCATTATTCCTCGGCGTGCCGACAAGCGTGAAGCCAAGCGAGAGAGGCAGCCTAGGAGGAAAGCAATTAAGACGCGTCTGGTGATGACCCTGCAGCCCATCGCTGTAGTCCAAGCACGTTGTGTTTACCCAGCAAATTGATTGATTTTTTTTTTTTTTTTGAAACGGTGTAAACACGTAGCGCATCTTGCGTCTTATCGGGAACATATATGACGCTCTACATAAATGACTCGGGAAGCCTTCGGTGCCAAGCGCCTCTCGAGGCCTATATAAGCGTTCTAGCAAGATACAGCTGCTCGTATTTGCATCGAAGGCGCGGAAGACATAATAACCAGCGGCGCCGCTACAGTAGCGGGTCGCCTTTCGGCAGTGCGCGCCAATTTTCGCGCCTCTTTTTCGTGGACACGTCAGCGCGCCTTTCTCGGCGGCGATGCAAGCAGAGCCGTTTCCTGCCTCATTCTGTCAGCTCCCGTTGGCCGCCGTCCACTGACGGAAGCGCTTAGATGAAGTGTGCGGAGTGCACAAAGGGAAGAAGCGGAGGTAACTGTTGATGCCTGCCGAGTCGGAACACGCGAGTGGCTCTCAAGACGAAGCGGGAGGAGTATCAGTTCTCGAAACTCGTCAGGGGTTTGACGGCAGGTCACTGGCCCGCTTGTTATCCTTATACACACAACAACGAAACGGCGTCTGATCAAGAGTATATGCTTCGACAGTACTCTGGCACCTCAGTTCTTCCGAGTAGCAGATGAGGTACGTCGATGTTCGCTGAGCAGCGGGGGAGAACTTACAAGTCATTGGAGGGCATCCGCCTGCAGGCACCTTCATTTGAAGAACCGCGGCACTATAGAAGTTGCTTCGATGAACGCAATAAAGAGAAAAAGAAAACAGAGTTGGAATTCGCACTAAGAGGAAGCAGACATCTGAACAAGATGGCTGCCAGACAGCCCGTTCATCGCTTTCCAGACACGCTTGCCCGTGTCGTTGAAGACCGAACACAAGAAGAACGTGGAACGGAGCGTGTGTGAACGGCCAGCATGCGATGCGTCCATTTACGCCCCAGGGCGTTCAACGCGAAGCCGATCGAGCCATTTCCTTCCGGCTTCTGGCGTGAGAGCGCGTTGACAAGTGAAACTTTAGGAGGAAGTTTTCTGCGCCGCGCACGGTGACACGTATGCGTGTATCTAGGCGCTCGCTTGCTGCTTCATTTTGCAATTTGGGCTGGGCGAAAAACTTTTAATCTCCGTCCCGGCTCGTCGAGACAAGCTATACACCTGTGGAACGCATGAACCGCCCGCCACTATATGACAAGGTAGCAAATCTCGCTCAAGTTTGTCAAGCGCCATGGCGAACGCACTCTCATTAGATCCCTGAAAGCGTTGAAATAAAACAGAGGCAATTTTTTCTGCGGCGTCATTGCGCCAAGATGACGATGTGGCAAGTCATTTGCCTTTGCCCGGCGCTCAAAAATATATCAAGATCTCAAGGCTACGAGTTTGATCAAACCTTCCCTCTGCTCAGTCTTCAGCGATACCGGCGTCCTTTTACTCGAGCAAGTGCTGATTGACGGTGACAAAACATTAGGCAAAAGGAAAGTGCACCTCATGTAAGTGTCACGAAGAGGAAGTGGCATTTCTTGACTTGCGTCCCCGAGTTGAGTAAGTGTATCTGAGTCAACTGTTCTTGTTTTAGTGTTATTTAACAGAATAAGAAAAGGTTGCCTTTCGCACAAAGAGTTGTAGTTTGCGTCGTGTTCCGTATACACCTCGGTTTGTGTAGGTGAAACTAAAGGCTTATTTCCACGAAGCGTAGGTTTTTTTTCTAGCTTTCAGAAATGAGGGCCACTTTCAATATTTCATTACATGAGCACGCACGAGTGTGTTTCAGAGCATCATGCTTTGCGGCCAACAGCATTGACGCTGCCATATGGATATTTTTTATGCTAGAAACGGAAAACTATTAGAACTCTAACAGTGGCTTATGTTATTGCCTGCAACCCGCATTCGTAAGTAATCAGAAAGCAGACACACAAACACCCCCATACTGAAATTAATAGAACTGAACAAAGGTGACTAAGAGTATTGCAAGATCTGTTGTCACTCATTGGTAACTTTACTATGTAAGGCTTCATTCTTTTCTCTTGCATCGCCAATAAACAGGAGCTTATCGCATAACGATAGTTATTAAAAATTGTTATGGAGTTCCTGTCAGGGAAGAGGAGGAGGGAGCGTTCGGTTGAGGGGTACTGCAGCTCTTGACATCGACCTGGGCCTGTGTACCAGCTTGCACAGTCATCCAAGTCCACTTGGATTGAGAACGAAGGAAGGACTCAGATAAGGAGGCAGGCTTAGATGGTGCGGCTTAGATATAGCGCACAGCACTTTACGGAGTGGACATATGCTATGATATTGTGTGGGGTGCACTTTGGGCAGGAAGCTCAGATGAGTATATGTATCGGTTCGTAGCTGTCTCCAGAAGACGGCCTCATCTCACGTCCGTCATTTGTGGGGTGTATATCTATGTGCGTGCTCAGGCGTTGGTGCTGGAGCAGACTTACGTACTGTGTCGGTACCGGCTCCGGTGTCGGGGCATGTTCGACTTCTGTTCCTGATGCCCATTTGCCGTCTGAGCGGGCGAACGACAGCACACTCACGCTGCCAGGAAGTTACTCGTAGTACGGCCATCATTTTGGACGATTTTGCCCACGCAAAAGATAATAGACTTCTGCAATAGTTTCAACAGTGGCAGCGTTTGGACGAGTCTGTGAACCGTGTTAAGATCGTGGATGTCCTGAAAAAGAAAAGCGTAGCAGAATGAGAAGGAATGAAAGCGCTTCGTGAGCCGGTGTCATCTGTTGTCCTTGTTTTTTTGAGCTCTCCCGCACGCTTACTTACATCATGATGGTTTCGACATGCTGCTTTTTGGTCTGGAATAGCGTGCGAGGTGTTAATCGAGGGACTTGAAATAATCGCTTGCACTACGGTTTCTTTCTCCGCTTCCACGGTGGCGATCGGCCTCAGGATGTATACTGTCGCGTTCGGTAGATTACGCTGAGCACGGTGGCTTTGCGCCAAGGATAGCGAGCTACTTCCGTGTAGCGCAAGTGTAGTAATTTGCTGTAGGTGTTATCCAGTGCCCTGGCTATCGCCTTCCTTTGTACAGTGCGGTGTATGGGAGGCATTATTCTGGGAATAGGGTTTATTTGAAGGTAGCCCTTGGTGTGCTAGGCTATTAGACATAGCGGTCGCCTGTAGATAGCGCTAAATAAAATGAGCCTGGTTGACCCGTTATGGTCTGTGCGGATAGCACCAGAACTCTCTGGCCATGAACAAATTAAAGCTGTGAAGCACAAAGTTAAAGGTTGAACTTCTTAGGGAGACCAATCCGGTGGTAACTTCTATGATAGCGCGCTAATAAACATTCCCCATCATTGACCACGCTGACAAGATCTACGGCTTCTTCCTGTTTGATTTCCTGGTAGCCTTACAACAGCACCCTCTCGTCAAGGAACAAAGGGCAAAGTATTCAATTATGCGCCGATTCTAATGGGACCTCACCGCGCGCCGTCGGCTATCGGTATTCACGGCCATCAACACTACGGTGCAAATTAGCTGCCTAAATTGAATGCGGTGACCCATAAGGTAAGGGGCTCGGGACGTGGCGTATGTAATTAAGCGAGTACCTTGCGGAAGGCCGCCGTGGTGGCGACTGATTAATTACGTCGGAAGCCCCATCGCGGCTCAAGAAAAGCACAATGGCCGCCGGGGAATGCGGTTTGTGGAATGCGGAGAAGCATCGAAAGGCATGGAACTCTGAATGAACACGGGAGGTCGCGGCACGCCAGCAATTGATTAAGAGATCCTTCAGGCAAGCTTACAAGTAAAAAAAAAAAAAATACGTCTGACACTTTATACCTTCGACTTTATTATTATTATTATTATTTTTTTTTTTTTTTTTTGCGTGAGCTGCATCTTTTAATGACGAAGTCATACTGGTGAAATCACCTAGGCTCAGGGGCAAAGAAGTGGCATAACAATCGCTGGCGTGTCAGCTTGGTTTCCGCGCATACGCTACGATGCAAGCGCGTCAACTTCCAGTTCTTGCCTTCAGGCAGGTCTCAAATTGAGACGCCACACAACAGCGGAATTGAACGTAAAATGAGCAACGAAAATGACGGGTTTTATTGTGCTCTTAGTCACTCTCACAGATGAACTCGTATTATCGTACATGCAAAGAATGGAAGCGAATATTTTTGTTAGCGATTATTTTTGGAAGCGTAAGCGAATATTTTTGTTATGAATCTATGGAGCTCTGAAGATACTCTGCCATCGTCGCAGTGTGATGTCGCGCACCATGTGATATGACGCATATTAAATAAATCAAGCAACAAAAAAGTATCACACGGCCGAAAATATGGGTCGAATCTATGGCGAAGCGCGCAAGTCGCTTTCTGTGGAGCCATTAGAGCTTTAAACAAAAGACGTACTTCAATCAATTAGGCAACTAAGCATCGCCACAGCCTGCGAACGCACGTGTTAAAAAGCCGTATTCTCAGGCTGTCCGCGCCGTCTTCATCATCTTCCATTCGTGCGCAAGTCAGTCCCAAATCAATACCATGCGGGCACTAGAACGTGCGGGTTAAAATTCAAACACGTGGCCGCATCGGCTTGGGCAGTGTTGCGCGCTGCAGTCGCTAACGTTTTTGAATGCTTTACGTGGTTGCTAAGGGAAAGAGGATAGATAGAGAGCATAGTCTGCCACCTGCGCCCCTGCCTTGATCCGGTGTTGTCTAGCACAACACGCATCTCGGCAGAGATGAGTCGCTTATTCGCCACGCTAAGTCGTGAATCATAGCTCTTTTTTCTTTTTTTTATGCTCCGCCAGTATTAAAAGTATATAATGGATTTCTTTGTTTCTCAGCAAGGCTTATCTCTAGCAAGGCAAAATTATTTTGTAGAATACTTATCTGATGCCCCTAGCTTAACTAAAGTAATTCCAGAGCCCTTTAGTATCGAAGGACTGTGGTAATGCATTTGGGGTTAACGGCGCAAGCGATTAAAGCCTTTAGCAAGTGATCGTCCGCCTGAAACACATTGTATCTGTACTGTAAATCACAAAGCCAATACAAACCAGCTCATAGAGACAGAGAGCTGAACTGAGAAGATAATTGGCTTGGCGCCAAAGCGGGGACCGAGAGTAAGAAATGAAAGAGAGAAGATACTAAAAAAAAAAAAAAAAGAATAGTCTGAGAAGAGAACCCAGGTCAAGAGAAACAAACAGATAAAAGGGAAAAAGGGAGATGAAAGAAGAGTAAACGAAGGAGAAGAAAAAGATGAACGAAAATAGTGAAGGACAAGACAAAAAAAGAGGGGGAAGAAAGTGGGGGGACATGACGGGCCCCTTCCTAATATTTTAGCTAAGCCGTATCCCACTTTAGTCAGCCTTCTTTTTTCCTTTTTTTTTTTTCGCTTTGAGGAAATCCAGAGGCTGTTCGATACAATATAAGTGGAAGACGATAAAATAGGTGAGAATACCGTTTAAAATACTGCAGTCGTGATGCAGTAGCAATGCTTTCGCAATACACACAGTCTATTCCCACGAATCCAGTTCTCACGAGACCTTCGAACTTTTCGCTTAAGAAGACTCATAGCGTCAATAAGTGCGCCTACAAAGGGCAGCCTTTTCAACACCCGCACCCCAACGCAGCTCCAAGTCGCATTAGGCGTCGGTAACTGCCTGAAGAGAGTGCAATTTGGGCGGGGAAAGCAGTGCCGTATTACATATGCGCGAGAAGCACACCTGACTCTTCCTGATCTCCGGGTAGTTAGCACACCAATCGCTCTCGCTGCGAGACTGCGCTCGGGGAAAACGCTCTCTAGTCTGAGTGCTCCTATAGTCTCCGGCACGGCTAGTTCAAAGCGACGTGTTCTGTTGCATGCGTTCTCCAGCCAGTCTGATACAAAGTAAGTTCCCCGAATTAGTTCGGTACAGCACGAGTGCAGATGAGCCACAGGATATTTAGGAAAAAGGCAAGAAAACGAGGAGTAGGCGCATTCTTACTCGCCTTTTATTTTTGGGCTTACGTAACAAAAACTGTCTCTGAATACCTCTGGCGTTGTATAGTTACTCACAAACACAACACACACACAAGAGATTACAGCAAGACGTTCACACCAATGACGCGCTCAACTAACAACTGGCTGTTATTTGTAATAGGAAGAAGAAGAAAACATGACAAAAAAGGCGTAATTGTACAATAAGACGAAGAAAACAAAAAATTCAAGAAATATGCGGAGGAAAATTTTGAAGGAAAAATAAAACGAAAATAATGGCCAATTGCGTCTATCTTCTTGTCATATTGTCCAAACGAAGCAGTATCACTTCTTTCTTGCTTTCCTGCATTCCCCTTCTTGACGTCTTTTTCTTCGCAGTTTTCGTGAATTTTGTTTCTTCCTTTTTTTGTACCCTTATGTCTTTTTTGTCATGTTTTCTTCTTCGTATCAAAAATAACAGCCAGTCGGTATTGAGAGCATCATCGGTCTGAACGTCTTGCTGTAATCTCTTTTGTGTGTGTTGTGTTTGTGAGTAACTATGCAGCGCCAGAGGTCTTCAGAGTCAGCTAACCAACTAGCCCGCTCGCAAGTACTACTGAGCGAAAACTGTCTGTTTGGAAAGGGTTATAGTGCCATGTTAGATCTATCAGTAGCTCAAAATGAGAAGGAACTATGGCAAGTTAATGTAAACAGACTGAGTGCCGGTTGAACAAAGAGGGTTTATTGAGCAGATCATGGGAGTTCGCTGGCTCTACGCGATGGCGATGCAGCTTACGAAATGCTCAGTCGCTACACTGCGGCGCTCATTACAGTCAGAACCGTGACTCACTGTAGGTAATTTAGATGTTGATAACTTTCAACTTTTGCATAGTTTTTATCCAGAATTCATTTACTCTTCCCGGCAACGTTTTCGTTAAGCCGTCGACTTCTAGCTAGGCTCCTAATACCCCCCGTCTACCTTTTTTTTTTTACCTGAGAATATTTTATATAACAAGAGTCATCTAGTTCAAGATGATGGCACCTAAGTGCTTGAACGGTGTAAGAGACTTCTCCTGGCTATGTACTAAGCAACACGCTCGTTATGTTTTCGCAACAAGCACCGAGTTCCCTCACATAAACTGTCACAATTTATTAAATGAGGCTTAAAAGTGAAGAATCTGCACCCAATTTCGCAAGTGCACCTTTGCTCGCCAATTAGCGGGTAGGGACCACTCATTGCGTTGCATTAAATGTGGTGTCGCTGGTGTCCGGCTTATTGCTACCTTCTGCACCGATTTAGCCGAGCCGAGAATAGCGGATCCGCACGCGGACTCTGCGTTGCTCACACGGAAAGGTCCGACTCGGAGAAGCTTGCAGGCCACGGAGCGGGAGAACCGAGTTGCGAGCACGAAGCCCGGCCGCAATTACAGTGTCAGAGGTGGCCCGCATAAAGCGCGGACCACACGTGTCTGTGTGTGTGTGTGTATTTGTGTGATATAGCCGCCGCCACAGCCACGGCCAGGTCACGTTCGCGGCTCCGCTGCTATCGAACTGATAGCCGGCGCTGCGTCTCAGCCAACGCTTGGGGCATCCGACAAATGGGGTATGTTAATCCGTTTGCAGGAACCATTTTCGAGGACTGCGTATAAGGAGTAGATGGGGAGCGACGAAGGAGAAGAGGGAGGAGAAAGTGCGGCAGCTGAAGTATGAACGCCGTTTCAATGTAGAGGGAAGGCGGGCGAGGAAAACACGGAAGGCAAGTAGTATCCTGAACTACCTAAAGAATGTCCCAGTCATATGCATCGTCTCTAGAGCCCATATAAACACGGAAGAAAAAGGGGCAGCAGCAGCGTTGCTTCTTCCATACCTTATAATTAATGGAAATCGTTGCAAGACAAATGATGAGAACGCCCTCAGGACTTCTGGGGGACTTGAACTTGCAGCATCTTCTCCCCTAGGGAATGTGGCTCTTAGGTAGATCGACACGCACTAATGTTTGCGGACGTCAAAGGTTCTTTGGGGCTATGCCCGAAGGGAATGTGAAGGGCCTTACATTTATTTAAACCGCTTTTGATTTTGCGCTGTAAGAATGTTCTTGCACTTTTGCCTCTATCGAAGTTCTCCTGCAGGTGAAAGTGGCACCATCGTCAGTGCGGCCCGATGAGGGACCATGCTGCAGGTATGGGGGACTTATACCAAACTTTGTAATGATCGCGCAGAAATACCAGCACGTATGGAGAATATCTTTCCCAAGCAAAATGCTGACTTGCAAAATGAATCAAAATGAATCAGCGTAAAGAATTAATATTCGATGTAACTACCACGCTTGCTTATACCCTCTTGGGCTGTGTCAAAAGAAAGGAGCGTCATCTCCAGGCCCTCAAACTGCAATTTTGATGCACGCTCAATTTATCTACTTGCCTTCCGAAACAGGCACCTGGGCACTTCTCATCGGAATTTTAGTTTACACTTTCTGGTATTTTTTCCCCCTCTTTTGACATGGCAAAACGAAAGCTTCCGACGGCGTCACACAATGTTGCTCCAGCTCTCCAGACTGTTTACTTCACGCACGCATAGCGTGATCTACAGAACGCGCTTCCTTGGCGGGTTTTACAGTTTTGCCCTCATGGTCTGAGAGCCAGATGCGGCAAACTCTTTTTTCTGCGAAGAGGCGTGTCGAGCTCAAACGTATCATTAACCGGGCCAACAGAAGCCCTACTTCCGCGACTGGCCTGCATAGTATAGCCTTCCTACACCGCCACTCGGGCTATGCAGAGCATCCTACTCTGCACGCTGCTCAGATTCTCGATTGCTGTCCCGGGAACGTCCGTGATGAGGCCACTTAGTTACGCGCTCTCGTTCGCGTCGTGCCTAGAACACGTGTCGTGGCATAGCTCCGGGCAGTTTTTCCATACATATGAGCCTTAAGTATACCTATACTGTGCCAATCGATATTCCCCTGCAAATCTAGGTCTCGCAAGCGGCTTTATTCTTGGGAGGCGAACACCACTTTGACTTCTGAAATTTCCATGAGCCCCATTAATTCATTGGCCTGTCGGGAGGAACTCCTCGCTGTAAAGCTTTCCGAGCGAACACTCGAAGTGGGCTCACTATATGCTCGTCGTTGATGGATGGGCCTATATGGAGCCGTCCGAGGCGGCACACGACTGAAGTAAGCTTGAACAAAGAGAAATGGAAAAAAAAAAAAGAAAGACAAAAATGAAGACAAAGGAAGCTAGAGAAAGAGAAAGAAAGCCAGAGAAAGTGAGCGGCCGATTCCTTTTCTAGGTAAATATTAACGCAAATGGAGAGTCAAGCAGATGTGCAAAAGAATAACCAAAAAACAACGCAGCGAAGAGGGAAAGGGCGGTGAGGGAAGACCGTCCAAAAGGATGAACGAAGAATTGGCAGGCGTGACCAGCAAGCAGCGAACAAAGAAGGCGGCAGAACTAAGGCAAAGAACTCGCAACTAGTATGAAACGGATATGTAAATAATGCACAACGAACACAAGCAAGCAAAAATGAGACACGAAGGAGCGGCATATATAAACCTCGGGAGTCGCTTAGCGAATACTCGACCAGGTGCACGACGGCTAGCGTGGAACGAAACGGAGGCCCCGAGAAAGGAAGCCACAGCATCGATCAGGTACCGGAGTAAGGGGGGGGGGGGGGGGGGGGGGGGGGGGGGGGGGGGGGGGTTCTTGGGTGCGCAAATTTATTCGGACGTTGACGCATGGCTCCTCTGCGGCGTCGAGCCGGTAACCCTAACGAATGGGAGAGCCTAGTGGCATTTGCTTGCCGACGTCAGGCTGCACTTCTCGGTTCACACGCACAAAGCAGCGAACTCTCCCAGGGAGAGGTAAAACGATGTGACGTGCGACCGAAGCTTTACCGGCTGGGGAATAATGAAGGAATGAGAGAAAGTCGAAAAAGAATGGGACGCTACGAATTGAGGTGAATGAAGAGGTTCTATTCTAAGAGGCCCCAACGAATACTCGCCGCCGCTTGGCGTTGCGAAAGGCGCTACGTCAACGACGAGGAGCGTGGAAAAATGTGCGAAGTGCTTTTCGGCCACTCTACTCAACCGCCGTCTACTCTATTGCTTCTGCTTTTGCGTGTGCGGTAATGAGCGACGCCTTACTTCGCGTGCGGCGGAACGAGGGGGGAGTGGCCGTCGCCCTAATGAACACAACGTTCCGTCTTTTCACGCGGTGCCTTCGTTCCACGGGTCAAGCGGTGAATTGATTTTGGAATGCTCTCTTCCTGATGCGCCTTCGCTGAGGATTGAGTTGCTTCACTGCTTTCATCCTCAAACTAAAACTGCTCTCTGGAAGATATTTTAACTGATTCATTCGTTCTTCTTCAAATCAAGAAATTATTTCTTAGGGATGGCATATTAACTCTCTCACACACACACACACACACACACACACACACACACACACACACACACACT
>JAJIZL010018456.1:620470-648230 GCA_023969395.1 Amblyomma maculatum | reverse complement strand
GTAGAATTGAGAATGGAGAATAAGTCCGCACATTGCGCCACTGTTAAGAGAGGAAGAATTCTCGCTATGTATATAATACATGATGAGGCGAAGAAGTCCGCACATTGCGCCACTGTTAAGAGAGGAAGAATTCTCGCTATATATATAATACATGATGAGGCGAAGACTTTCCTGGTAATCATGTGGAATGTGTTATCGCTCGACATAGCGATTAGTTTGAAGGAGCAATACCAAACTAGAACTAATTTTCTTCGTTTTTTAGTGAAAGGGGCTCGGCTCCCGGTTCCTATTGAATCAGCTTGCAGTCGTTACGCCTTCGTCCAGGTACGTGGTCGTCCTTTGAGTGCTCAGAGCGTTAGTGCCGAATCATAATTACCGAGTGGCGACCAAATTCCTGTCTGGGAACGTTATTACGTTGGCGCGATTACCAAGCATTTCAGCAGTGTTCAAGGCCGAGCTTTCCCCCGATTCTACTTTTCCCAAGTAAGCTTCCTTTTCCTAATGGTATGGTGAAGACTGAAGCTCTACATCCGCCAGCCTTGGCTTGCTCCGCTTGTTTTTGTGTCCGTCATGTTTGTGCCATTTCTCCTGCAGGCAACTAGAAGCGACCTCTCCTCTGCCTGCCGTTAATTTTGTTCTATAGTACGTAGCTGCTCTTCTTCATGACTTATATTTTTTCTTCGGAACGGCTGTATAGCATGAGATGTTATTCCGAGAAAGGTGGCGCAGCCATCGCTATTGTGGTACCATTGTATGACACATTACCTTGTTTTGAAATGTCATGTGACCTCAGGAACGATGAGCGCAGCTTCGCTACCACTGCCATTTCTTAGCCAAAGAGAGTAGCAATAAAAAACGCAAGCCTTTTTGTTTTCAATTTTTCCGAAACAAAGAAGCGCTGGCCGTATATGGGTGCGTTTAACTTAGTACATGATTGTTCGGAAGCGTACGCCTTCCAGCCCGTTGAGGAATGGACGCTCGAAAGACGGCTGCAGGGGATGGTGTACCTTTGGGTTCACACGCGAGCGCGATTCAAAACAAACCGGGCTGTTGAGCAGTGGGCCATCACCAAGCCGGGGCGTCGGCGGCGGCAGCGGAGGAAGCAGACAATGCTGCCGTGAATGGGCCTTCTTTCATGTACGGCCCTAAATTACGGCTCTCGCCGCTTGTCTTGGACGGCGTGCGCCCTGAGCCGACCATTGTTGCAGGGAGACCACGAGGGAGCCATCAGCACCCGCGTTTTAAGACGTTTATTTTTTTCTTTTTTTGTCCTCTTGCTCATCATTTGTCTCCGGTATGCCTCCGCAGAGGGCCCGGAAAGACGAGTTGGGCGTTATAAGGAGGGGAAGATGGAAAAAAAAATGAATGTCCATGAACCAAGCGGAGATGGATGGAAGGGGAGGAGATACGGGGGAGAAAACAACTCATCCCTATTAAATGTAGAGCGCGGATAAGTGCGCGTAACAGAGAGAAGAAGAGATGGGGAGAGGAGGCTAGGAAATGAGGCAAACAACTTTCGTTTTGCTAGCCGCGCTCCTGGAGACGCAGTGACAGCAACAGTGATGATAATGATAATGAGTATGATAATGGCGGTGATGGCAATGGGGCGCCCAGCAAACGAAACTATATGCCAGAGATAAAAGCACATTAAAAAGAACAACAAAGGATAAAAAAACTTGAAATATAAAGGAAAGATGAAACATGGCCGCCTCCGCGATCCACACGTTTGGAGTTTTTAAGATTTCCCTCTTCTCTCGTGTTGCAACGTAGAGGCTGTATCTATATTTAGGCGCACATATACGTCGAGCAAAAATGTACGCGTGATGCTCGCATTCTGAAGCGTCGGTAGCCGCCAGCTATACATTTTTTTTTTTTCGCCTCCTAGCTGGAGAACGAACGAGCGTATGACGAAGGCGCTCTCCTCTCTATAGTTGGCTGAGAGAAGAGAAACGAGGGAAAGAAAGAAGTGGGCGGGGGAGGGAGGAGGGAGGTGGAGTGAAAGCACAATGAAACAAAAGGTGAGTGTGTGTGCGCGCGCAAGCACGCTCACGGGCATCCCGTTAAACGTTACAATTCGTCCGCAGCAGCAGCAGCTGCTGCTGTTTCTGCCCACTGCCCTAAGAATAGCTTTGACGGCTGTGGCTGTGCCGGACAGTGTTTCCCCAGCGAGCGGGCGCTGAGCTGCAGATCGCTGTTCTACCGCCGAGGAAGCAGCGAAACGCGAACGCTGTTGCTCGGTCCTACGTCGGTGTCGCGATTTATGGTCATCTTGGGCGCGTTGCTATATGTAGTTGCGTCGCCACCAGCGTGGCTGGAGTATAGCGGGCGCGTACATCCCCGATTACGCTCGTTCTCTCGCGGGAAAAGAAGTGTCCGCTGATGACGAGAATGGGGCGATGCGCCATGCAAAAGAGCGGTTAGGAAGGTCCCCTGCCGCTGCATTTTTGCCGACTCGCTGGTTGTTATAGGACTATCTGGTTCGGACATCTCTTTGCTGGGGCTTACGAGGGGGTCGAGTGCGGACGAGCACCTGCTGTTCCGCGCGCGGAAAGCACCCACTTCTGGAGCGCACGTTCGGGTCGCTGCCTTCTCTATCTCTCGTTTCGAGCGAGTTGACGTTGCTCTCTCCAGCTGGACTATCTCTTGGTGGCAGCCCGCATTTAGCTGAGCTTCTTCCTTGATCCAATCTAGAGCTTGCTTTCTTGCGGCGAATGAATCTGCCTCCGCTGCCAGGCGCTTTGCACCTTGCTAGCTCCGGCTGTTCAAAAGCCTTTAGCAATTTTGACGGAGTTATTAAGCGGTGTTTTAGTTCCTACTGAATTTATCATTGCAGTCAGGAATGACGATCAAAATTACGTATCTGACAGGGCGGAAATCAGTGTTTCAAAACATCAAGATTAATTGTTATGCTTTGAAAATAATGAGGGCATAACAATTAACAATAGCTAGGTAACAGTTCGACGCAGGCACTTCGATTGTAGATTCGTTTATAACGCCATGACTGGGTCAATATTTTCAACAATTTCCCTGCATTATTTTCTCACTTGGTCTGTGACATCATTCTTGTTTTTATGCGCTTTATGGCCCATAGACATCATCAGACACTACCCCATTTTGATTTTTTGCAAGTCTACTCTTTCCCGCAGAGACAGCATGTCAAGTTTATGATGACGGGTCATGCGTGAATTCCACTTTTAAACATTAAAGAAATAAAGAGAGGAAAACTTGTTCCTTGCTGGAAAATTGAAAAACTAGAGCGAAACGAAAAGCAGATTGAGACTAGGCATTCCAGCCTACCAGTCACGAAAAAAATAAATAAAATAAGTTGTTTCAGATCAGGATCGGAAAGAATAGGAATTATGCGTGTCAATTTTATTATTTTGATGCTTCTGCGCAAGGAGGCACGTTTTTCGCATTTCCCAGATAAGTTCGCATAACTCTGGCGGAGAATGTCTTTAGTCCTAAATGTTCGGTACTCATGAATTCCAATACTCTAGATAGCTACACATTGCTTCACACAAGCGACATGTTGCTTCTCTTGAAGATATCTGAGCAAATAAAAGGATCAGCTGCGAAGCATTTTTTTTGCTTTCTCGTTCTCCCGTTCAGGATATCGGCCGAGGCAAAACAAAGGAGCGTCTATGCGGGTTCACGATCTCGGCGTCCGTCGGCAACAGAGATCTTCCACGTCGATACACCTTTCGCGGCGGGCGACACGACGCTCACCGAGGTGGAAACAAACAACCCCCGTCACCCTGAGACGCTAAAGAAAGCACGTCAACCTTCCGTACCCGTGTGCCTGCACGAACAAGGGAGGTGGGGTGGGTACTGGTGTCTCGAGAACAAGGGGACACGACAGCGGGACAACTCACACACGCTGGCACGCACCGCTACGACGACCATCGAAGCCATGGCGCTCGATGACAGTGTTTTCGGGGCCCCAGAGTTTCCCGCTTGAATAGTGAACCATTCATCCAAGGCCGCGTGCCCGGCCAGCTCCGGCAGAGCGCGCGAAGAAGGGTCGCCGCCGCCGCTTATAGGAGGAAAGTCGGTTCATGCACTCTTCCGCCGCAAACATCGCGCCATAGAAGAAGACGAGGAGGGCTCCGATTTCCTGGCCCGCAGATCCGTGGGCGCATCGCTTCCTCGGCTCTTGGCATCCACTGTGCACGAGACGCCTAGCACCGGTCGAGGAAGAGGAAAGAGGTACGGTATATGCGATCGCGTATGCGCGTTCTGCTGCTCATAGCAGAACGTGCGCGGGCGCGTCGGCCGGGGCTTTGGAGCCACTTGCGCCACTCCGAGACACTGAAATGAACGGTATCGCTTGTATACTTACTCTTTTTTTTCCTCCCACGCATTTTTGCGGCTTAAGTGTCGCGTCCTCGCCGCACTGGAGCGACGTTTTTGAACGTATGCGACCGTGGCATCGAGCAAAAGTATGTGTTCGTTTCCTGGCTCTCCTGCAGACCTCTGCGTCTCTGCATAGAGGTGTGTAGAGAGTCCGATGGGTTCGTCTCAAAGCCAAGGTCGTCGTCCTCGAATGGAAGCCCGTGTGTAGATCGTTTCGGCATAGACCGGCGTGCTATACATCTGTCCGTCCTTTTAGAAACGTTCCCGAAAGGTCGTCGCGTGGTGGCCGTTCCTAATGCGACGAAACACTTCGCCGCTGTGTGCTCGAGGCTTTTGACCGAAGCATAGGACGAAGACTTTCTCCACGCGCGCTGTCATTGATCGCCATTGATTTCCCGCGATGAAAGCTGCGGCCGTCCCCTTGCTAGGCCGATGCCGCCGCGTCGGGAGAAGCATCACCACGCGAGCCATATCGCGACCATTTAGAAACGGCTTTCGTAGCTCGATTCGCCGCGCTATACCTGGAAGCTGGGGTAGCTGTCAGGAATTCCCGGCCTATGGCTGCAGCGCTGTATGGACAGAGTGGACCATCAGAGGAGCGGGTGTATCTCAGCTAGCATTTGGGTTGAATAGCATGTCTCACTTCTTGTAGGCTGCAGCTACAATTGGCGGCATATACAAACTCACCAAAGAAGGAGAGGCTGATAATTTGTCATTCCTTTAGATAAAAGTGGTTACGGACATGAGAAGTCTTAAAAGCACAATGAGAGAAAAAATTTCTGCAAATTTTCTGACCCCACTTCTATCATTTAGAGACAATGGACACCTTTTTGGGGAAAAGGAATCACGGGAATAGTTTATTCCACATTACAGACCTAGCGATCTGAACCATCGATCAAACCGCCGTAACTATCCCGTCGAACTTTCTCGGGTATAGCTTACAAAAGTAAGTAGATCTATATGTTCCCTCTTCTGGTCCGAAAGCGTCTCTTCATTCACTCAGCTGAAAGCTGCTGTCACTAACGGGGACAAATGTAATCATGAGAGCAGTACAGGAGATAACATCTATTATCTCAGTGAAAGTAAAATTGCATTTTCGGCTACTCAAACAATAGACCCCCGATATCCCTAATGTATCGACGCTGCTGGCAACGCCCACTAAGTGACATTCCACATCCTGCCAGGGATGGGCTTCAACACACCAGTTACGCTTATCACCGGAAAACAGTATACAGAGCTCAGAGAGCTTCCGGGAAAGTAACCCACGGAGCCACGAACGCACACAGCGAAGCGGTGGGCAAAGTAAACTGCGTGGCATTGCAACGCGCACGGGGAAAAGAGCTAATCTCATCAGATCGGGCCGCGTACGCGAATGGTGCTATCTTCTCCATCCGGGCGGGCCGCTTTGTATTACGCGCTAGCGCGTCGGAGATGCAACAGGCCTCGTCGCCGCGTCTGCAGGGGAAAAAATAGGAAAAGGCTCCGCGTCGGCGATTTCGACGGCGCCATCTATACAAGCCTTCTCGTCGCACTAAGAGAAAAAAAGCATAGTGGCGGGTGCCGAGGGCAGGCGAATCCTAATTGTGACCTCTTGATCAAACAGCTCTTACTTCCTCAATGTGACGCAGCACGCTCGCTTAGCTCTTTTTTCGTTCGCAGCCTTTTGAAGCTGTAACAGATGCACAGGGAAAGACAGAAGAAGAGAGAGAGAGAGGAACGACATGCGCCCGCGCTCGCGTAGCCGCGGTGAAAGGTTAGCGACCAGAGACGACTAGATGCGTGCACGCGGCACCAAACCAGAGCATCAGCGCGACTCGCACACTATAGAGGTCGCCGCAGGTCATGGGATGCCCAATTACGAACGCTAGTCAACCCGTTCGCCGGAAAAGAAGAAGCGGAAGAGTGTATACAGGGGTATTTGCATAACACCTTTGAGGACAATTGAGGGAGGCGTGTATAGCGTCCCGGAGGTGCGCCGGGCATATAAGAGGGATGCCGTATACGTAGGTTTATGTTAAATGTCTACCATCTGGTCGAATGCTCTTCATGACGTCACTCTCCGACCTCAGCCCCCCCCCCCCCCCACACACACACACACACGTATACTTTTTGTTTTTTGTTTTTGCATTGTATCCTAGTGCGCACTCGACCTACACACAATGCGTGGAGTGTGCGAGGAACCGAAATAAAAAAGTTCCGATTTATTCGTAACTTCTAGTTCACTGCCACCACTGGTACACCTACTGTGCAATGAAGTTAGTCAAAACCATCGCGATATTGCTGCGTGAAATATTTTAATTTTTTATCTGGACTCTTACCTTAGAACAAGCTAAGCCTTAGTTAAAGCGAAAATATTCTGCCTTTCTATATGCTAAATTTTGCTTTGATATTTCGATGCAGAGTGCAACAAGTTAAGGTCGAGCCTTGCGTGTCTACTTTGGATAGAACTTCCGGTGTTTTCCTCCCAGTTTAAAGCTTCTTCCCACTGTTAATCACGTTTGTATGCGGAGGCGTTCCTGAACAAGCCTTATCTGAAATGAGGACGTCTATAAGCTGCTTCTGCAGATGCACTGACGCTGCCGAACACCTTTCCTGCGCGTAACAAGGACGCAGTATTCTGAACATCGGCTGCAGAGATGTGTCCTAGTACCTCAGTACGACTTTCTAAATTATGCTTACGATTAAAAAAAAAAAAAAACGTTTACTGCAAGTTGCCATATTCTTAAGTCTTGAGAGCTAAGCGAGAGTTTGCATTGACTTATACGAATCGCACCAATCACAGTAAAGACTGCAATAGCACTGGCGTTTCTGAGCCGAGAAAAAAAAAAAAAAACTTCGCCGTGTTCAACACTCTAATGATTCCCCAGCTTGTGTACAATGGTTTCCATTAAAAGCGACAGTGCTTGACAGCGAACATGATTCAAAACTTAAACTGCTTCCTCTTCCCTCAACATAAGTAATGAAACGAGACATCGCCATAAACAGGGCCAGAGAGATTCTGGCTCGACAAGAATAAACATGCAGGATCTTCTGCGGACAGATTCAAAGCGGAATGTTCTAGGCTTTCTCGCGATCACCGGTGCCAAAGTGTGAGGATAAAAAAAAGAAAGAAACCTAAAGCAGGCATGCACAGCCGACGTCCTCTCCGAGTAGAATACCAGACATGCCTGGAAAATCTTGCCGTCATTTACGTCTTCTTACTAAATAATCCTACTTCCCTGGCAGCCGTCAATTTGCTTTCTGTATACGCCGAAAAATTCGTCTCGCCTGGCAGCGTTCGGAGGCCTTCTTTACGGCCCACGAGGATGTGCATGTCAAAATAAAATTTTCTTACACGCTTCCGCGGAACACCGCAGTGGCCGGCACCCGATGTATCGCATTTTTAGTCGCTGCCGTTGCTGCTGCTGGTTGCGTTGTTGTTGTTTTTTCCTTGAAGTATGCCGACAAGCAGCAGGAAACTAATAGACTCTGCGGCTCTCTCGTACGGCTGCCGGAATCCGCTGACCTGCACACAAGTCATGCTTCCGAAGCTGTTTCCTTGCGCATTTTTTTCTCCTGCGACCCTCGTCTTTTATTTTATTTAAAGGCTCATGAATAAAGAGTGTTCTTCGAGCACGCATATCAGCTGGCCGAGGAATGGCATCATTCTGCCCGCGCGTGGCTTAACGGGAAATGCGGAGGAAAATAGGGTAAATCGTGAAATGGAGCAGAAATGGACCTTTAATGCGAAAAAGCACCTTCCGCCTGATGATTGCGTTGTCTTCAATTTAGGCTTGTCTTCCGTATGCTGAAGTTATATAGACGGTCACTCAGCATAAAATAATCTCTTCTTTTTTGTTCTTTTCATTTTTTTGTGTGTGTGTGTGCAGTCTGATGCACAGTACCGCTCCATCTGATACGGGCCCTAAGGTCGCAGTGAGTGACGGTGTAATGAACTTAGTAGCTGTGTGCAGAATGAGTCAGCGCCTGTGCAATTGGAAGATTTGAAATGCGCTTCTTATGATTATGAATAAACGTCTCTGAACGAGGTCACTTGACCGCAACATATAAGGAACATCGTGCAGAGTTTACAGGGCCTAAGTTATATACACAATCTTTACCGGTGCATATTTCTTGGCCAGAAAGGCTTGAACTTTCTCGCGTGAACAAGATAATGACTACGCTATTTAAATGGGGCTTCTCGCCTTACTGGAAAGCTGAATCAAGAATCAGGGCCAAAGCTTCCACTGTTACCTACCCACTACTACCAAAGAGAAATAGATTACAAAGTCTAATGGTATTCAAATCTGAGAGACTGAAAATTAGGAGGAACTACAAGCTGAGACACAGATGCGGCTCCGAGACGTTCGCATGAGCGCGCACATTATGCTACTTTGCTTCACCATAGAGCCAAGCTTAAACCGACTGTTATTAAATGTGGCCATGTTTCTGAACTGTATCGTGGGTTATCTTGGTGAACTCTCGATAAATGTAGATAAATTTTCCAGTGGATCTGTAATTCTTGGTATGTTTTGTACACAGTGTTCGTGATTTTTTTGTTACTGTTTAATCAACGTCTCCTGCCGACTTTTGAAAGGCTCCGGGGTCCAGCCAAGTTCTTAGCTGGCAAGTTTCTGCCATGAACACTGTCCAGTACTCCCGTAAATAAATAACTGAATTCAACTGAACTGAATGGAAATGAACTAGGTTATATTCTATCAAACAATTTTCTAAACTAATCGTATAATGAAGAAAGCTCAGTCCACTCTTTTCTAAGTAGACAGAAATGTTTAGTCTAAAAAAGAAAACAAAAACATGAAAACAAAAATAGAAACAAGGGCTTTTTGAGGCGATCAGCGGAGTGTCTAGATTAAATTAAAGGTCTTGAAAAATTATGACTGTACAAGTTCAACTGGAGAGGGAATATAGTAAAAGCCAGCGTCATTAGCTTCGCCATGTATTTAAGGTGCGAGGTAAGAGACTGCTAAATATAACGGAACCAATTCTCGGACTTGTGAACGACTTCAAGGAGAAATAAACTGCAACAGTGAGAAGACGAATAGCTATAGGTCAGAGTATTGAGGAAGCAATGCATACCACGCGAGTAACAATCGGGATCGGGAACAACGCTAACTTGCCGCCATGGCAAGAGAACAAGAAAAACAAGGAAACCGCTTTACAAGCGGCTTTCTAAGCCTCGTTGTCCTCATTACGAAACACAAAAGGTCGGGACCTCATTTGCATGCCTCGCGCCTAAAACGGCGCTTATCCAGGCGAGCCAGTGATGCATAGCGACAAAGACGGGGACGAATCATTTGGAAAGTTAAAAATGGTTCGCTGGGTTTCTCTTCTCATTCAAATCACCCGACCGTTCTACTATATGCTGCGCGCCGAGCCGAAAATTCCGGCAGTGCAGGAACGGCAGAGGGCCAGACAGCGAGTGGCTGTACAAAAAAGCGCGACTTTTTTAGACCGCTACCTCGCATAGTCTTTGTCCTCATCAGCAGCTAACTCGCCGAGTCCAGACAAGACACGAAACAGCAACATGCGCGCTCCCTGCCTTCAACGGTGCCGTTCTAAGAACACGCACATTCGCGCTTCCCGAAATGCCTAGTACTGAGGAAGACGAAAGAAAAAATTACAAGGCGAAAGAAAACAAAGAAAAGGCTACGGAGTAATATAAGTGAACTTCGAAAACGACGTTAGAACAAAAGGCGCTCGCTCGACTAAGCAAGCTGCATGTCTGCAACCGCTAAAACGGGTGCACTTAGCGTCCGGCTTCGCCACGCGACCGGGAAGCGAAAGATGGCGGGCGTGCGCCACGAAGAAAAAAAAGAAACAGATAATAAAAATACGCTGAGGACGGAGTTGCTTAAATAAGCGCACTGAAGCTCAGACCAAAGAAAAGAAAACGGGTACAGAAATATTCATGTTCGTGTCCACCCTCCTGTGTGACCCTTGTTCAGGTGTGTACACATTCTTGAGCCATTAAGGATAACAACCTTTCCCGTACCACAACGTACGCTCAATCAAAGGTGGAAGATAGAAACGAAAGAGAAAGACGTAGTGTACTGCCAGCCACAGAGCGATGCTTCGCTTCGTCGAATACGCGCTACAGACGCGCTGCATATGAAAGGAGGGGAGAAGTAAACAGCAAGAGGAACGAAAACAAATAAAGAATAGGCGGTCGTTCAACTGGCCAGCTATCGAAGCGACGCGAGATCTTCCCAGCGGGTAACCGGGCTGCGTGAAACCCCTGCTGTTCAGCAAAACGCTGGTGCCCGTAGTCAGCCGCCGGCACAAAGGTAACGCGACCGCACATTGTAGTGTGATGGACAAAGAGCGGTTCAGAGCTTCCTGTGTTTATACAAGCCTAATTTGTATCCGCACGGGCTGCCCAGCGAGGCCACAAGTATTACCTTTGACATAACATATGCCACGCAGAGACCCAAGTCTGACAGAGGATGTTATTTGGCGATGGCATGATGGAGAAGCCACGGCATCTTCAGTCACACATGCTTCGTCAGCCAACCTTCCATGCATACCGGAAGTGAAGATAATCATCCGACAAGTACGTAGTTGTCTTTGGCTGCCCACGTCCCTTCCACACGAGCAATTACTCGTGCGAGACATCTTCCTGTCGGCTCGAGACGTAGCGGTGATGCGAGAAGACACTTCTTCAAATTGGAGGAGAGGCAAGCGGAGAAAAAAGAACGAATGAAAGAGAATGACAAAAGTTAAAAGAAATGTCGGGGGGATGGGAGAGTAGGGGTGAAGAGAAGCAGGAGGCGGAATATCTTTGCCGAAGACCTCGCCGAGCGAGCCTATACTTTCCCGTAATATCAGTGCCAACACAGTCTACATTGTTGCAGTTCCCTCAGACCAGTGAAAAAAAAGAGAGAGAGAGAGAGAAAGAGAGAGAGAGAGAGAGAGAGAGAGAGAGAAAGAGAGAGAGAGAGAGAGAGAAAGCAAAAAAAGAACAGCTTCTGCGCTCTGTTCACTGGGGACGCGTCAGTGCACTTTCTTTTGACGACGGTGCAAGAACACTATGTTCTGACGCCACGCTTTTGACAGGCTTGGCGCTTCTAACACGAAGATGTGGAGACACGTGCGCTGAACAATAGAGACCTGCAATCAACTCTGGGTTATGTCTACATCAAGGGAAGCCATGTCACCACACGCATTCTCCGAGACAGCACACTCAGACGTCACTGCGGCCGTTCTTTTTCTTTTCTGAAAAAAAAAAAAAAGTACTTAGGAAGTCAACTGTATGGCCTATAATGCTGTTGAAATGAGGGTGTTTGCCTTGCACCAAGGATATTCTGAGCAAAGAACATGTTTTGAAATTTTTTATTTATTACACAAAAAGACGATTATACAAAAGTAAAACTTAGGGGAGTCGTAAGAAACATAAACTAAACATTTCTTCTTTTTTGCAGCATAACATAATTATTTAACGAAACACGCGAGAGCACTAAGAACTGACGACAGAGGTGACATCAAATAAACACATTTGTTCGAACGCTACAAACAACATTCGCGAGCATAAGAAACTAAAAACTAGGGCAAGTTAAGTGGAACAAGTTTTAGTTGTTTCTGAAAGGTACGATGGCCTAGACAAAAATTAAAAACTATAATCAGAGACTATACCAGCGGTTAGATCCCCCAAGAGTCTAGTGTCTGTCGACCATAATGGGGTGTGTATAATTATAAGGATAAGCCGGTACCGTACAGTAGACCAGTTAGTGCGTGGTGAGTGGCGAAGAGATACAGTCGTTAAATTTAAGCTGTTGCTAGTAATTTGGTAAACTAGGAAAGCAATGTTGTGTGTCACCAGGCTGTATATATATTTATGATACTCAATGCTGCAAATAGTTAATCCGAATGTTCATACTGAATTTTTTTATGCCACCATTCGAAGAGCTTTCTTCTGCAAACAGTACAATGGGGCCAAATGCGACGAGTACGTGCTTTCCGAAATGGATAAACAGTAATTAAAATATGAATGAACAAATGCATAATTAAAAAAGAAGCCCATGTGAAAGGGGGGGGGATATTTCTGCATTTATAAAGTGCATGAAGGGCGTATGACGCTTTTTAATTAGTGAGCTGGCACGCAAATGAAACTTTAGATTACTATCTATTATATTACTATATCCGAGCATTGCGTACTAGCCGCATGCTATTTTAAATTACTTCTGGATGCTCGCCCATTTCGCTCAGTATTCTGAGATATTGAGGAGCCTATTCAAAACTAGGTGTACCGTTGCAGTTGTTAAATGTCTTTAATTGCATGAAAAGAAAAAAAGGTGGAGATAAGCAAAAAAAATAGACCTTGCTTGCTTAATCGGCCACGAAGAAGGCGCGTGTGCGGCGCTTGAGTGTGACTGCAGGTTTACTTTCGGAAAAAACTATCCTGCCTGCGCCGCCACCCGCTCTGCGGAAAAGTAATCGCACAGTAACGAGTGTCACGATTTATTATCCGTGCAATAAGAAATCGGAGAAAAAATAAGGTCCATGTGTTCGCTGTAAAGGCGTGAACTTGCTGTCATAAGCTCCTGTAAGATGTCACTGACTGATTCATTGATTGATTCATTGTGGATTCATTCATTCTGTCATTACAGCTGTGAAGCAATTTCACCGAAATCAAATACAAAACGAACAATGCTAATTAATTAATTAATTAATTCATAATAGATGAAATATTTCCACCAAAATGAAACACGATACTTACAATGCTGACGACAAAGTACTTATTGCTCGCCCAAATTAATTTATTGTGCATCTATAGACGCGTTGCATATTCATAGAATCAGTCTACATTTATCTGTTGTATAATGGGGATGGCACTTAGTCTTTTTTTTCTTTTGCCATTATTGTTTTCCGTGAACACTTCGGCTGTACGTTGCATTCTTTTGTTCCCGCTCGTGCTCACGATGTGCGTATTTTTGTTTTTAGTGTCGCACCTGTGCTTTACCTTTCACCTCGTAATGACTGCCCAGAGCAACGCGTCTGTTCCTTGTCCCAACTGAGACAAGGAACAGACACGTTGCTCATATCATAAGCATCATCAAAATAAATGCAGCGCAAACTAATCTGCAAAACACTTATTTCAAATGAGGATAAACCTGCTAATGACATTTGATGGTGACAGGGCGGCAGTGCCTCGCTAACATGATCACATTAGCAAAACACGAATGCGCAGCACTCACACGCTAATTATTATACTCCCCAAAAAGGCCAGCCGCACGCTGTCCAAGCCGTGGAAGGCACCTGACAGGTTCCTCTACAAACACCAGCAAGAAAGCGCCCTCGCGCGGTACCTCTAATTGGCTCCCAGTGAGAACAACTGACCACAAGATAATACACAAAGGCAAAAGCGTGACAGGGGAGTGGCTGATGCTTCGATATAGGAAAAGAAATTACCACATTGAGAACGACGGCTTAAGCGCAGATGGTCGCGGCGAGTATGACAGGCAGGAGGGGGAGGGGGGGGGGGGGGGGGGAGGAGCTTTAGCAAGACGGCTCGATGCTTGCGCGATGAGATCGCCCAGAGCTTTGGCTCATTATCTGTGCACGCAGCAGCCGAGCTTTTCGCGGCAAAGAACGAGTTCCCGATGAGAGCGGCAGAAGCGCAAGAGAACGGAGCCCATCTGCTTTCACCTTTAGCGTGGCATATTAATGAGAACGCAAGCGTATGACGCAAAATTAAATTTGCGAAAATCGGGGTACATATATAATATTTCTCTTTTGAATTTGAATGCCGTGCACACGGGATCGGCTTTGTCACTACGTGTTCGCCATTTTGTATGTTGGTGCTAGTGTTCACTGGGTCGCAGCACTGCCAAATGCAAATGTTTTTGCTTTACATGACAAAGAGAAAAAAAGCTCACTTAAGGGAAGGCGAGAGAAAAATATACAGCCAGTAAGAAAATACACATTGCAGACTCAATTGTAATGCATCGGATCAGAAACTGGTCGAGGGATTAAAAGTTAAAATGAAGTGTATTAGAACGTATGTGTTTGGAGACAGGACAGAAACAGAGATAAAGAGATCTGGAACAGATGTACATTATCACATACTGGAGAACAGACGACGTTTCTATGTCTCTTTGCCCGCTATCTCGTTCCACGGGCGGAACAACATGTAGGGGTCTTAAACAAAAAAAAAAAAAATTGTTTAGTGTGGGCTAGTTCCAGAAAAGCGCTTAATTTTAACAAATGAGATCTAAAGTGCTAGTATAGCTACTTTGACAGCTTGTCCTTGCATGCCACCTTTCATTTCTTTTTCTTTTCAGTATCAATGCAAGTTTTACGATAATAACTAATCAGCTTAAAATCGCCGCGTTCGTGCTGATGTCAGAGAATGCTGTGAATGAAAAAATACCTAATACACTTAACACGAGAATAAATACTACATTATCGTTTTGTGTGCAGCTTGCAGTTTCAATGAATGACACAGTACGGTCGTATAAATGCAGTTTCATACCAAAAGGATGATGAAACTCATGTCTAGACACTCCGCCAGTATTCAGGGATGACACACTGAATTACTCCGCTACAAAAAAAAAAAAAAAAAAAAAAAAGAAAAAGAAAAAGAAAAAAAAAACGTAATTCGATGATAAAGGGAACGTTCCTTTAACCTTAATCAAGAAACTAATAGCAAGACGAAATTATGAACACAGTAGTATTGATACCCGTGGAATATTTTGTGTAATGAAATATTAAAAGGCCGATATTTCGGATAGTGTTGTCATTATTCAGGGGAGTAACAAGAAAGGGCATGAAACAATGTCTCCAGCTGCTGTCTTCTTTTTTTTTTTTTTTTGTTCTTCTTATCCTGCTACAGCGCAGTCCCTTTTAGAAAATTCTATTCAAAATTGGCGCTATAGGGTGACTGTCTGAAATAGGTGAAGCCACTCTTAACAAATAAAGCAACTGACAGCTCGGTGGAGATGTTCTGGTGAAGAAATATTCACGTTGAACAACAGATGATGACTCAATGCCTGCAATGAGATAAACACCCTTAAAACCTTTCGCGGCTCCTTTAATACGCGTCGCCGTTTAGTGAGTGAATGAACGTCTAACATGAAACCCTAGAAAAAGGAGTATGATGACACACTCGATGCAATTTGGGAAACGCGGTCAGTGCTTTTTTCATGGCTAAGTTTAGATTAAGCAGAACACAAAAATTATTGTCGGCTTCGATGCCCATCGGAGTAAATGCAAATCTTTAATATTAGCATGGTGTTCACCGATCTGGCGTCCCTCATATAGCTTGAATTTGAAATGCAAGCGCCTAATGAACTTTAACTCTATGGGGAACAAAAATTCTCAGATATTAGACAATGGCGCCTATTATTGGGAGATCTCTGTCTTTTGTAGATATGCCCTGTCTTGCTAAGAAAAACTCTATAAAATGATTTCTGTGACTGCAGATTGGAGCTGAAGTCGTCGCTTACGACATACGGTGACAGCGACCATTCAGCTGATTTGGCAGAAAATTGGTTACTTGAAAAGATACAACGCCAGACAATCCAGTGCAATTATGAGCGAACAGAGATAGCTGTTCACGAAGTAAAAAAAGGAAAGAAAGAGCGCTGCCGATACGACTGAAAATGCGCAAAATTACACGTGTCGGGAACACGGAGCTGGTGACCAGACACTTGAGTGCACGCGCTTTTGCGAGAGGCTGAAGGTTCACAAATTTATTTCAACTTCTCTCGCGCCCATCACCAGCGCCGTAAGGCGAATTCCTGACCCTCTACGCGGCTCTCAGAGGAACAACAAGCGAAAGCGAAGCCGGCCCCAAAGGAACAGCAGTCGAGATGGAGGAGGGTAACAAGGGCAGAGAAAGCGCAAGGTCTCGCTTCCCTTTCGCTTCCCCGCCGCCGCACTGAGAGCCGGCCGGCGTGGACAGCGGGCACGCGTGTGCACTGTTCCTCCCAGGGATCGGCAGTGCCGGGGGCGAGGAGGATGCGGACAAGAAGAGGCGAGGAATAGACTTCGTGCGCCGGTCGGCCGGAGCATCTCGAAGCAGGGCGCGAGGGGAAGACCTAACTGGATTGGATGCTCTCGCGGGTGGTGGCCCCAAAAAAAGGACCGGGGAGAGGGTCGCCGTATAAATGCGCAATCGTCCTTTCGCCCAAGACTCTCACTGAAGAGAGTGGTGGATGCAGCGGGACGAAAACGGCACCGACCACGTCGAGGACACGGCAGCCAGGGTGACCAGGACCGCGGCAGCAGGTGGTGATCCCTGAAGCTGCGGCTACACTCGGAGGCTTCGACTGGACCCTGGATTTGCGTGGACGCTAGATCGTCCAACAGGACCATCGCCTTCCTACACGCTTTGAACCCTGGCGGGATTGGCAGCGTGTCTGAACACCCTGCCCTGTGCTGGACTACTGTGGGCCGTGTGGGGGACTACGGTTCGGTGCTGTGACGTCGAAAGTTGACAGTGGCGGAGGCACTCTGCACCTTTGCTCGTTTTGTCCTGGACGGAGTGGGCAGCGCTCGGGAACTCGACTGGTGCGCTCCCTGAACTGCATTTAGAAAAGGTCATCTGAGGAGTCATTCCCGCCATCATCTCAGGATGCATACGCTTAAGGTGAGGATTTCTATATGATTTCTCATTTTTTCAAGCCCGGCAGCTTCAAGGTATTGGAAGCCGTCCACGGAGAAGAACAGTTAAAGAATTATAAAAATGAAAAAGGCAGTCTTACCAGATTTTGCTTAACTTTATGCGACTTCAAGCGAGAGAAGGAAACTTGGTCAAGGCCGTATCATTACTGCGTATTTTACAACATTCAGGTCTGTAGAGTGCTTTATCGAGTGATTATACGTCGCGCAAAAAGCGTAATGCATTTTCAGGTCTACTGAAAAATAGCCAGCCTACAATATGATGCAGCAAATTTTGCCAGGTCCCATATAAGGAACCCTGTTGTAGTCCTCTTATGTGGCGTCTATTTCCCATTACGGCCCTAATTACGTCATTGGTATTATCACATAAACTTCGACTCCATCAGATAACGGCGGTTGAAACCTTCTCAAAGGATTTTAAGACGAGCGCGCGTAAGCAGCGCCGTATTCTGTGTGTAAAGCGAGTGTAAAGCTTCGCGTTGCTCGTAACGGAGACGTGCTACTTAGAGCTGCAGTATATGAGTTTATTTTTCACTCGATCAGACATTCCGTCGAGGCAATAATTGAAAAGTGGAACTGCGCGTATAGTGAGAGAAAAGGGGCAGGCGAATCGATTCACTTAACTGCGCTCCACGAAATCACCAGTTATTCAATCTTGTTCGGCTCCGCAAACACATTAGCGTTTGCGTCATTTTCTTTTGCCGCCCCATATGAATAACGTGGCTTATATGTTCCTTTTGGTAATCAGTGCTGAAACAGCAATTCCCTAAAAACATTATTTTCTGACAGGTCCCCCTAGCAGTGTAACCGTCACGCTTGTTGCTGTTAAACGCGTCATTCAGCAGCAAAAAAATTCCGAAATGTCACCTATTACGACCATGATCATATAGTATATCTTTACTGGTAAAATGATTAAACTAATGAAAATGTTGCAATTAGCATAATCCTTCATAAAATGTAATTGTTAGGTTCTTCGTCCTCGAACTATCCTTTATCAGTGTCCAAAGACATGCATTTATTAACAACAAGCCAACTTGAAATTTGAATATTATTTACTGCATGATAGAATAAAAATATAAAAGGAGATGATGTTAAGCACTGCAGAAATATATAAAGTGAGATTGAACTATCTAGCACACT
Source organism: Amblyomma maculatum (assembly GCA_023969395.1). Classification (NCBI taxonomy): domain Eukaryota; kingdom Metazoa; phylum Arthropoda; class Arachnida; order Ixodida; family Ixodidae; genus Amblyomma; species Amblyomma maculatum. Next base: position 630,119 of record JAJIZL010018456.1, on the reverse strand, counting down.
CCCAGAGGATATTAAACAAAGGACGTGCTGTGAAGACACATCAGCAGTGTTAGAACGAGCCCATACTAAACCTGGATAATAATGATACATATATGTCGCAGGACACCCCTCCCCATGGCCTAAGAAAAAGAGAGCGCTTCATATATAAATTTAATCCTTTATTTATCTCAAATGCGAAATCTGGATGACTTGGATGATGTATGAAATGCTGTCAAAACATGAAAAAAACAAAAAAGTTCGATGAAGTACACATATTCTGCCCATTGTAACAAATGAGGTAACAAATGCCATTATCTGAGGGCACAACAACAACAAATGAGGTCCTAAACAAATCGCTGCTGTTCAGGCAGAACATTGCGCACAGGAACTTCTCCTCTATGATACAGTTTATAGCGTTACTACAAAATGTCTGACATTCAGTTAACTCTAGAAGAAAACATCTCGAGCTAGTGTCTCAGCGCCTGTGTCTCGTCTGCCCTTCTCTGTCCATTGTGAAGTTTGCGCTGTTTTGCTCTGCAGTTAACTCTAAAAAAATGTTGCGTCCAACTCAGGCAAACTGGCACAAATAAAGAGAAATATGATCTCGTTCTATCTCCATTAAATAAATATGGGAATATTAAATGTTGTCCTAAAGGACGTTTTGAGTTTCACGCTGTCTCTTGACTAGTCCTCTGGGTGATGACGTCATAGACCTGATCGACCAATCTGAAGCTTCCGAGGGCATATTTTTGTCACCGGCGCCACTGCCGTGTTCTTCTCAATATGAGACATATAACGTTTTCGCAATAATAGTCCGTTTCAAACCCTTCCCTACAGTTAGCCAAGCAGTCCCTCCAGATTGCCACAGTTTGGAAATAAGCACATACATAGCTCTGACCTGAAATGTTCGCTCTCCTATTATTACCACTGAAATGAAATACATTGCTGCTATAAAAATATAACCAGTAATCTCTTGAAATAGCTTATATATGCTGTAATGCCTGCTAAAGGAACACGCACAAAAAAAAAAAAGCAGACCAGCATTTTGACTAAGGAACTTTTCAGATGTGCTGCAGCAAAATATTTTAGGTGAACCAGGTCGAATGTGCTAATCTTTAACTCGTGTAATCGATGACCACTCATCAAAGTGGTTAACAATTTAACCTTCTTTAATACAGACTGAGCACCCGCTAGTTTATCACGGGTGAAGAAAATTTGAAAATAAATAAATAAAAAGCAATATAGCATCAAATGTATAAATGCATTTTGATGAAGGTAAAAGGGCTGAAGATTCACGTGAAGAAAGCACCAAACAGAGCTTAAATTAGGCTCATTACTGGACTCCAGGTACTGTGAAATAGGCTGAACTACTGAATAATAAAAACAGAAGTGCCACCTTCTCCAGCAAATACTTCTGCTTTAAAACGCTTCTACAAAATCTGAACAAGTCGCCATTTCTTTCAGAGCGCTTTTTTAAGGTATACTTAGAGCGCTTTGAGAACGCACGAAAGGCTCGTTTACAAGAACAATAATTTTAAAGTACACGGACCTTTACAGGGGCCTCTATATGTAGATGCTGCATGTAGGTCTGGGCACATGCTTGGCTAATGCAGAATGTCTGCACGCCACGAGTGTAACTCAGAAAACATGAGTATGTAACCAATGTTCCTATATTAGTAACTTCCTTCATGTGGGCCCTTCGGTAACGACTCCACAACAGTCCTAACTCAAATTGTAAAACAGGTCTAACGTTCTTCTCAACGAAAACGACCAATACGTCTTGTCGAGGTATGTGGACATTGCGTGCACGCAGTTCTTAGAGTACGCTTAACAGGAAAGTAGGTTTTCAGTTATGCGTTTGACGAGGACGTCGTTCAGAAGCCATCAGTAGGGCAGTCATTGCTTCGAGTCCGCAAAAAGAAACTTCCGAAAAGGGCACAAAAAAAAAAAAAGAAATAAGAATGGCAACTGCCCCGCGTTTAAACGAGCACTGTAGCCTAGGGCAGCAGCATTGCTCGGGGCCTAAAGTTAGCTCCTGTTAAACCGACCGGCTTCGCACAGGCATGCGTCCTAACTTGAAGCTTCCTCGTTCTTCAATATATATAAAAAAAAAAGATCATCTACGTTCTCCGCGAGTTTGTACCTCTACCTCTCACCCTATCCTTTATATTTTGGCCGATTCGCGAGAGGTGGACGTCTCGTTCCTGTCAGCGTTGTTTTACAGGGCTTCAACACTCGTCAGTGCGCTTGTCAGTGCCCAAACTAGCGAATCGAAAGACGTGACCTGAAAAGACCGCAGAAATCCAGCCGTTGATCCGTCTACGATGGAGGCGATAGAAAGCATTCACGTGTTTCCTGGCTGATTAGTTGGGACGACAGGCGGCGAAGTGTGACGCTAGTATATTTGATGAGTGGTATTTTCTCAGTTAGCAGCTCGTGCAAAAGTTGGAATCCCTAAAAATAGATTTAAAAAAGAAGGGAAGGTGTACGTGCCATCGAAAATACTTTGCAAAAAAAAAAAAAAAGGCTTCAAGATAGTAATATGGATCGTTTCGGACGCCACGAATATTCCGTTGACATCGAGTACAGGAGGCTGGCTGTAGAGCACATTGTCAGCTTTTTGGAAAAATTTTTCCCCCCTCTCTATATGGCATCGGCTGCGACCGCTTCTGCGTCAGCGTCGTTAGGCTGTTTCTCGCAAAATGCTTTCGGAAGACCCAGGTCTTTCGCTGAGAGCTAGAAAATCAAAGAAGCCCTCATAAAAAAAGAAGAAGAGGTTCCACGGCGAATGCGGTCCCATGCGTCTTCGCCTAAATATAGACTTCGTGTCCGGAAACTTTCGCGCCTAAAGAGAAAACAGAGTAGCCAGGAAAAACAATCGCCCGGAGAAGAGTTATTCTAACTTCACCGGCCGCGCGAAACAACAGGCCTGCAAAGACGACGGCTAGAGCGTGCGTGAACGCAAATTTTGCGGAGCGGATGGGGGAGTTCAGCGACGACGGGCGATAAGACAACCTCCCTTGTGTTCGTAGTTCGTGACTCGTCTGGGTCATAATCTGAAGCACGCTCTTGTTTACGTTGTGACTGTAGAGAACCGTGCAGTATGTAGCAACCGTTTTCCGAAGGAACGAATCAAGAAGTGGGAGCTCTGTCTAGAAAATGTCCCTTCTTAACCGCTTGGTTTGCACTCCTAAGGTCTGTAACAATATCGAAGCTAAAATATATTTCAGTCAAGCTGTTTTTAGCTCAATCCAGCTTTCTAAATTCAGGCGTCGATTATCCGACACCGACTTCCGCTTCAAGTACACTGCATAGATCTAGTAAGATTTTCGTACCGCTCCCCGACCAGCAGAGCCGATGCCACAAGTATAATTATACGCACGTTCCGTGCACCACCGTTTGGGACTTTCTTTTTCAGCAGTATAAGAAGCCCGAAGTTGTATATACAAAGCGGTGGATAGCTACGCCTTATTTTGATTTAGTATGCTTTCGGGCGAGTACAAGCCGCCTCCGCTGTTCATCATATGCACCCCGTAACCGAAACTTTGCTGCGCCTCGCTTTTCTTGGAACAAAAGGGTCTATTGTCTTCACGGCCGGTTTGCCTGCGAGCGGATGATGTCTTAATTCTCTCTCTAATTGCGCCGCTTTCTGACTTGAGGGCGCTTGTTTGAGACAATTTCGGAGAAAGCGAGCGGGGATGCTAGGTCGAAAGCACGGTTGATTCCTCCTTCACTTAAAAGAAGAGGCGGGATTGACTGTGACATCATGTAATTCTGGGCGTATTTAGGTTACTAGGAACGGGCTCTTGACCGTCCAAGGCTAGTGGAAAGCGCTTTCGCTATTATATGCGATAATGAAACTACATATAGCATTGCCGGATATGATTCCTTTGTTATTTCTGTTGTCATCGGTTTCGGTCTAAGTGCTAACTCTCTGGCGTGTAAAAAGTTTTACCTCGTTAAAAATGAAAAGCTAGCATTTGCTGCCTTTTTGTGCCAGATCAAAATAACAAATAAAGATAAAAAAGGTAGGCGACAGGAACTAACAGCTTTGAGAAATTTGAGAAATATGACGCTGTGCTGTAAATCTTGCTTGTACCTGGCAGAGCATAGGTGCGCATTCTGCGCGCATCCATATTTCAGATTTGTGTGCATTTAAAAAACGGCAAACTTGAATAGCGTAACACGTTTCAAACTTAAGCTTATCAGTGGCAAGAGCAGTCCAACAGTTAACCTCGCTCTTCCGGCGAAAATTGATAATTAGGATGTAACGAAGCGCTGGGAAAGACTGTTGTTCCTGAAGTAGCAGAAGATATAAGAAAACTAATAACTAAGTAATCTGATAATTACTACGAGCCATGCTTAAAGAAAGCAACTAATGTTTGTCTTCCGAACGCCTCAGTTGTGTGCATTTATGTTGGATGAAGAATGATTCGGGGTAATGTAAAGAGGGTCAGTCGTACCCCGAGAGGTCATACGCAGGCAAAGTGCTTTGCGCAGGCAAGCAAGCTAATTTTGTTTAGAAATTTATTTGTAAATGCGAAGGCCACGATTGCTATTTGAAGTTTTCAATTAGCCTAGAGCGCTAGCTTCGAGTGGCTGGCTGCGTTCAGGAAGTAGATTCCTGATGCCAGGATGTATTCATATGACAGACGAAAATTTATTTAAAGAGTTTAGTCACTGGCAAGCTACGGCTTCTATCATAGCTTGCTAGTAACTTCATCTATGGCAGTGAACGGAAACCTAACTTCAGCTATTGAATTTCTTTCGAGCTGACGCTATTAGACGAAATTCGGTAGAGATGCACGGCATACTTGCATGGATTCAATGTAGGGTTAACGGGGAGATAAGCAGGGACGGATTGCCGTGCAGTGTAATGCCGCTGGCTGTGTTTCAGAATCGTTACATGAAAATATGTAAGTGGCGATCACAGAATCAAGGAATTCAGTGGCGATCACAGTCTGATTCAACAAATCTGCGAGCAACGGTTATTTATCCTTCTCGTCGGCATTACGTTTTTTACGCCTTGATCCAGATTTTGCTCTTCGCATTGCTGGTCTCGGTGTTTTTTCCCGCTCCGATTTCGCTTCGACCGCTAGCACTACTGACTCTCCACTCTCCCCCGCTCCACTTGCCAGTTTCTTCGGAAGCTTCAGATAGACCACGGCTACATTGGCGAAAGTGGTACATAACCTGTCGTATTAATACTAGTTGCCGAATAACATTGAAAGACAAATTTACAGCTTGAGCCTTCACAGCAGCGGCCGACACCTGACTGCCTATCATGACACACCAACCGCCGGCTGTAGTCAGCCGTACACTTGAGATGATTAGACAAATATGATTAGACAAGGGTTACCGCTGTTGATGTTGGCCTAAGTAAGAAGATTCTGCGGGTTCAAGCATTTTAAGTCGCCACTGAAACTCGCCGCATTTCTTCTCCCATCGATCGACAGAAGACCATTTTTATCAAGGGGACATGTACCTCTTAGACCCTTTCCAGACTTACTCCTATGAGAAGCGCTGGATAGCCGTCGCAACCAGCTACTCGACACGGTACGCTGAGACAGTCTCTAGTCAAAAGCACGGCTGCTGTGGTGGCATTGTTCTTCGTGCGCAACATTCGTTTGCGTCATGACGTCCTCGCCACCGTTATCACTGACCACGAGAGAGCTTTCACGGCCTGCTTGACCTAGACCGTGATGAATCTGACTCACACCAGCCATTGGCTTGCAGCGGCGTACCAAGCGCGAGCAAACGGACTGGTGGAGCATACCTACCGGCAATGTTTCTATATATGTAAATGAGTCATAGAAAGTCATTGATCATTGGTCATTGATCATGGAAAACGTGACGAAATTATGCTAGTCGTAATAGTACAGTACAAAAGCGCCCTCGGGGAAACGACACGAATGGCAGCCATGGTGCCCGCTCACCCTACTGCGACATCGACACCTATGCTAAGTGAGCTGAGGACGCACGGCATGGCATCGCATGAAGATTCGCCATTTACGCGCCAGGTCTATATTCGTGTGCAAGTTTGGGCGCCTGTGCCCCGTTAGGGGCTTGCTGAGAAGTGGCTGCGCGGGCCTTTTTTCCCTTACGAAGTGGATGACCGCACCAGTGATGTGACGCACGTTGCTTTTCCGCCACTGTAGCTCACTCATCGCGACAGTCGAGACGTACTGAAGTCGCGCACGTGGTTAAATTGAAGCCCTAGGGCGACTGGCTACGTGACGTATCTTGAGGTAATCTGCAGCTCTATCCTCCACTGTGCTATCTTGCAGCTGCCCTCTCGCTGACTTTTTCATTCTATCTGCACTAATCCACACTTTGTTATTGATCGAAAGGGTGACACTGATGCATTCGCTAGTAGCAGTAATGTAAGCATTTGAAGAGGTACAAGTTGGTTGTCTTCCGCGCTCGTTCTCTGACCATTTCAAGGTTCCGCATGTGTGGTCCGTGCAGTTGTGTTGCAAAACAGGCTGGACATTATCCTCCTGTAGTAAAATACCACTTCTTTAAAAATAACCAATCACCATATATATGTTTGGTTTTCGCGCACAGCATATTATAGTGCCAAATCGGAGGTCTGCGGCATTGAGGCTGGGCACGTTTAACAGAATTTGTGAATGGGCACGGTGGTTCGAAATAACGAACGTAAAAAATGCACTTATGATAGCAAGTTAGCTTTCCCGAAATGCTCATCTCTAAAATGGCGTCTCTGCCCGTGGTATCTCCACAAGAATCACATAAACGTCCTGTGCCTCATAAAAGACCTCAATCACGTCTATATTTCATTCAAGTGTCGCCAATTTATCGTGACATGGCAGGCGAAAGCTAGACTGAGGAACTTTCAAAATCGTTATTTTTAATTTTTTTAAGGTTCGAATTTTCGGCAGCCTTCAATTTTGCATGATGATATTGCATCCTAATGAAGTAGTAAATGCATAGTTAATTCGTCTTAATTCATAGTCCTTTTGCTGCACTCCAACTTGCAAAAGAACCTCTCTCTTGCTGTGAAGTTCACTTGCACAGACCGCGCCGGCCTACTTTCAGGTTTATGAAAGAGAATGACCATCGTATAATTTGAAAAGTCCGGTTTAACCATGCCGTCGTAACCATTCAGGCTTATTGTTGCAGCTTGTCATGGACTACGTAAACAGCTTCGAGAAAGAAGAATTTTGCGCATCTAATAATGAAGAACAGAAACATTTCATGCTTATAACCACAAAAAGGTTATTGTGGTAAAAGCATGCACATGTTTGAAAGAGTGCGCCTATAAAAGCATATTTACAACAACCATAAACAGCTTTATTCTGAATACGTATTGTCTAGACAGCTCCTTGTCATTCATATGACATACAGATGCTCTAAGCTCATGTTTTCAGCTAAGTTTTTATTACACAATGACCTAGATGCATTAAAAGGTAGAGCTCGTCTCTTAGTACTGTGTCATCACTCAGTTGACATTTGTTAGTGCAAGAAAGTTAAAGAAACGTTCTAACCTACTTCAGGGATACAATACATGAATAGCGTAGAAAGGTTATAAGGCTATGGCCTTTCTTTTATTTCTAGAAATATGCATAACAATATCTCCGCAGGAACTCCGTGCATACTTCTTTTATCTTTGTGGCCTCTCTTTCAGCACGGTTCTTCGGTTTTGAACATCAAAAGTCCGCGAGATTAAGGTAGCCAAGAATAATCTTAGCTCTCAAGCAATGCAACAAGGAAAATATTCAGGCGCAGCAAGCGCTTCCTTCATTTACATTTAGCGAGATACGAATTGTGTATCCACCTTCAACGACATTTTCCTAAAATAGGTCAGCCTGTTCAAAGAGGAGTTGGAATAGAGGGCGCACAATAAAAAGAAAAGTTCAACTGACTGCTCCCTCTGTGCCTGGAAATCTGATTGTCGGTCGCTTCTGACGTTAACGAAGTTGCTTCTGACGTTAGTGATGTTGTTTTAAGCATTTAAATCTGAGGGATTCAAGGTAGTTAGCGTAAATTTATGCGCACTTTATCGTATTTGCTAGTGGCGTATAATTCTCATTGTTAGCAGCTCCTGAGCTGGGATTGAGTGACAAATAGAAACATAAAGCAGTTAAGGAAGCAATCAGACATGTGGCAATTTTTCTGTCTGTGCGAAGTTTCTCAAATTTTTTGTATGTTTGGAACAAAGGAATTTGCTGTAGGTAGTTAAGAAGAAAGAGGGATACTGACAAAATAGGATGCAGAGTTGCGGCCTTTTACTGGTTGAAGGCATCTATGTCTTTGAGTTGGACGTTTAAGGCTTTGTTTTTGCTTGGTAAGAATTAATTCCAACTATCCGGACTTCTGTTTGTTTAGTTGACATAGTTACTGCAGTTATGTATATTTTGATGTTGCAACCATGATAGTCATTAAGACGTGCAATAAGCGAACCCTAAAGAACTAAAGAAATTCACACTCCAAGGCTATCTACCTTATTTTTCCGTCCTGAGAACAGCCAGCGTATTACACGGAAGAAGAGTGACGGATGAGCATATTTCACCATCTTGACCTAGATGCAAGTTTGGGCTGGTCAATCCATCCGTGTTATTTATATGTTCGCCGTAGCTTCACACGAGTCTGAGCGAAAAGAAAACAAGAAACTGCTTAGCTGTCTTCGGTTCACAATGTGACATCGTAGTTCTTTACGACTGTAAGAGTATACGATGCAAGCTTGGAAGTGATAAATGCGAAAGGCTTCAACAAGCTCCGCTCAAAGGAGCCATGTAGGATGTAGCTTTGTGTTCAAATTGCTTACCCATCGTTGCAAAACAATGAGTTATTGTAGAGATGGAGGCAAAGGTTAGTTTGAACGTGAGATGGGGCGTCACGATGCGGCGAAAATAGGCAATGCCACATGTGTTGTAGCGAGCTGATTATTATTTTATGGTCTTACGATGCAAAGTGACACCATTAATCATGGTTAACGATCGCGCTAAAGAAAGATACGGCTGTGCTTCGCCGTAGAGGCCATTGATAACCAGGCCTGGTTTCACATTCTCAGCACGTAGTAGCCTGAGCGGCCCTGTAGCCGAGAGAAATAGGCTCACACAATGGCCGAATCGCAGCTGCGTACTTGTTTACTTTCAAACCTTATCGTAAAAGGTGATTTACCGTGAAGAGTGATTGCTGAAAGAGCTCGTATTAATTAGAGCACTTCGTTGTTATGCGCAACCGATAGTGCACGTTATTCCCGCTGATGGTAGTCAGAAAATGTGTAGTGGCATCTCTTGTGTAACGCTGAGTGCCCTTGACGTGGAAGGATCGTTTTTTTTTTTTTCGTTTGCCTTCCCCTGGATATTAACTTTCACGTAGTGTTGGCAGGTGAACTTCTGTAGCACAATGTAAATATTCATTCGTTCGTGCAGACTTGATAAGAATTCTGATAAAGCTGCGTGGCGGTGATGAATATAGCCTTTCGTTTTCTTATTTGTTATCCTCTTTTAATTCTTCCCTCGCACAGCCATAATCATGCAAAATAAACTAATTTATCTTATATCTGTTAAATTTTAGGAATATCTGCTGCCATTAGTCACTTAGAGTACGTATGAAACGTTTACACATCGATCAGAAAATACTTAATAAAACGCGGCTATTTATTTATTTATTTATTTATTTATTTATTTATTTATTTATTTAT
>JAJIZL010018456.1:607460-620460 GCA_023969395.1 Amblyomma maculatum | reverse complement strand
ATTTATTTATTTATTTATTTATTTATTTATTTATTTATTTATTTATTGTACCCTCAGGGCCAAAGGCATTACAGAGGGGAGTGGGTTATTTAGGATACAGAACAATGAATATAATACAGTGAAAACCAAGTAGTACAAAATAAAATAAAATTCCTCCAGAATAAAACAAACAACATTCAAAAAGCGTAAATAACATAAAATCAATGTACACAACACAGTGGAAACAGATGTAACATATGATCAAATTCCTTCAGAATAAACATTGTTAGCTATTGCGTCGTGAATTTAACGCGCTTTTGTTGCCATATGCTTTTGAGCGTTCTCTAAAGAAGCTATAATGTCTAGTTCATGAGAAATAATGGAAGATTACACGTATTATCAGCAAATGCATAGTTCTATAATAGGTTCCCCCGGCTTCCTCTTCACAGTTTCATGAGATGATGCATAATAGAAGCACATCCTTTCTCAACTTTTTTTTAGCGGGTTGCGACATCGATGCACAAGTAATGGCAAGATGACGCAACTCAGTTCAGCTTTGTTTCGGTCGTCCCAAAAGCCACCGGCCTCTTCTAAAAGGCGCTGCCTTCAAGGAACAATAATTTGACAAGAATAAGGCCCTCGAGCACATCGAGTCTATCTTAACCAAAAAACCCTCATCTTAATGATAACAGCATAGATTGTATTGAAACGTTTTTCTTTGGACAGTGAGGCCCGTTTTTAAAGGAGTGCATTAGCCAAGATTTTAACTAGTGACTAGAAACCACACCGTAAACTTTGAAGTGATATAGGGCCATAGAGGGGCATTAGCAGAAAGAGTACCGCATCCTTTGGAGGCAATTGTCTGTCTGGATTCACAAAGGAGCTTTTGAATTTATCCTCTTTTTGAGCCCACCGTTTCAAAATAGAACTAATAGCTATGTAAAGAAACTTCTATATATTTATTTATTAAAGAGAATGAGGCCTTGACATCGCATGGTTCACAAGGAAGCAAGCAGCTCAAGAACGGAAGAAGTTACTCTCTTTTTTATCGAGAACAGCCCAGCAACTGCACAGCTTATAATTTATGGCAGCAGTGCAGGAGGGAGGGGGTCTGCTGAATCTCATGTCGAGAAACGAGAATGTGCGACCCATACCTACGCGGCACATTACTGCGCTTTATACGCCAGCCGTAATAATGGCATAAGCGCTACCGAGCTGTGATATTTTATCACATGGGAGAAAATCCGGGAAACTGCATTTCGTTCATCCGTGCGCCTGGACTATCTGTACGCTTTCTAGAACATACTCCCCCCCCCCCCTCCCCTTTCCTCCTTTACTTTTTTTTTTCCTGCAGCAGTCGGCTCGACGGTCTATAAATATATCCCCCGGTGCAGTGCTTTTCAATCTGGTGCCCTGCCGGAAAGGAAGTGATAAGAATGTGTAAACGGTTCCGGACATCTCAGTATGCCAAAGAAAGAAGCCAAAGAAAAAAAAAAAAACAGCCCGGCTGTTGCTCTTAATTCGTGCAGTAAATCGTTTTTTCACTCTGTCGCCCTCATTTTATTTCCTCCTCATCGCCGTCCTTACAGGTCTTGACCTTCCTGGTTTCAATCGCGCTGGCTGCCGCTGGTTCGAGAAGTTCGAGTCGAGGTTACTCGACGCCAGTCGGGAGCTACGGTGATTCGTCGTATGGATCGTACAAAGGTAAGCAAACAACCTCCTACCCTTCCTGAAACAAGGCTTGGGAAACGGGGCATTCATATTAATGTTGACTTACGAGAACAAAACTTACACTTCAGAACGTACATGTTAGACACATTTTCGATTCCAAAAAGTATGGGTCACTCAAAGCTGACTCAGTTCATCCCCTGCACAAAATTCGCTGCAAGCGCTGCTTCGGTAATGAACGAAATTCTACTATACGATGAAGAGAAACTAAAAGATGGCAAGCAGGAATAATGTTCTCGGGTGAAACCAAAATACATTCAGTATGCACAAGTGAAGTCTTGAACGCTGCTTTTTACTTTTTCTGCTTGCTTTTGTCTCTACAAAGCAGGCAGACATAATTGCAGAATAAAGGAAATGAAATTACAAAATGGGGAATTCGATAATGGTTCGGTGGTTCGGTGGTTAATTTGGTTTCTAGTAAAAGGCTTAATTCCTTATGTGTGAACTCCGTAGTCACCCCTCATGGCAAAACTGAAGGAGTGTAAAAAAGAACTCGCCTCTTGTATTCATATAATGACAGAGGGATAATACCAGGCCCGGTATAGCGGTAGCGAATATGGGCTGTTCAGTTACAATAACTTAAAAAGGCTGCAAAGCTTAAAACTCAAAATACCTTTTCATAATTTAAAAAGATTTCACTTCTATCCTGCCAGGAGATTAACAACTGTAATTATTTCTCAGCGCTAGAAAAGTTGTCACGTGTCACCTAAAGATGGAGCAGGTGTAGATCTGCGGAGCAGCTTGAGCATTTTGGAAACTTCTGGACTTGACATCATCTGATTTATTATTGCTCTTAATATTTATTTCTATATACAAAAAACAAACTGCTATAAAAACAGCACTTCTCAGTGCCCGCCCGTCGCGTTGCCTTTATCTACAAGGTGTCAGGGAACCACTTACTGAGCATACATTGTACATGCTCGCACTAAAAAAACTTAAAATAGAATATCGTACATTCAAAGCACACTCTGGCACTCACATACACAAAGAATATCTCCTCTAAAGAGGCGATAAAAATGCCTAAAAACAAGACTTTTACGATAGAACTTGTAATCATACATATAAACTTCCAGAGCGCTCACTTTTGCAGCGAAGGAATTCAAACTGCATATTTCAAGAAATTTTAAACTTTGCTTCACTCTGTTCTGCATGTGGTGAAACTAGCGGCAAGTGCCAGCTTTGAAAGTTTTTTTGAGTTGAGACTTTGAGGCGTCTTTAATCAATCACGCAACTACGGGCACTTTCGCGGAAAGTTGTGGACCTGTGCTGGCAGTGAAGAGAGAATATTAAGTGCAGTCAGCCTTGTTTTTGTAGCCATATCAGATTGAAGAACTATACTTCGATCATTGTAGTAGGGAATGGGAGAAGGTTTTTCCCTATCATCTAGGTTATTTCAAACTTTGAGCAACTCCTTCCAAAAAAGCAAGAATGCACTGTTCGTTGAAAATACCACCAAAAGAAATTATGCAAGGGAGCTCGTCACAGCAAAACAAATGCATGAAAAGAGCCAGATGAGAACTCTCATTTTATTATTAAAACAGGAGTACATGCCCTCCGTAAACATATTTTATCTGAGACCCGTACAGGGTCATCGCAACAACTTAGCTCAAATAACAGACCTCGTAGACATATCTATTCACGGTCCATTCTGTTAACATTTCGAGCACTTTTGACTCTTTCTTGGAGAATCTTCTGTGGTTGATACTTCTGGAGCTCAGGCATCTACTAATTGCTATTAGTACGTCTTATTTTTATATTCGCACGATCTTTCACTAGAGCTGCAGAATCGCTTATATTTGTGTAGCGCAGAATGTTCATTATAGTATTATTTAGTTCGATTGAAACGAGCAGTTGTTGCCTTTACGACGTTTACTTTGGTGACTAAAAGCTATCCCGAAGATAGCGGGTAACTTTAAAGCTTTGAAGCACTGAAGTGTCGTGCTCCTGTTTCAGTTTCTCCATTTAAGTTGAAACTTGCTCTATCGGAAATCTCTTCTTTGCGCTCGAACCCCATAAGCTAAATTTGTACTGTCAAACATGAGCAGTTCAAGGGGATGGGCTAAGAATTGTGTCGGGAAAAGAGTATTTTGAATTGTAAGTTGGAATATTTTCTGCACGTACGACCAAAAATCAGCGTTCTTATCAAGTCGTTGGTTATAAAGTTTAATAAGAACGTTCTGGCACTGTTTGCGGCAGGCGAATACAATTAAGCGATTTCTATTGCGCAGCTTGTTGTCACCCCGAAGGCTTATATACTGTCTCAGCCACTGTCGTTATTCTCCCATATATGCAGGCAGCAAGTCGTCTCGCCTCTCCTACGCTTCTATCCCGGGAGATGTGACCCAAGCAGACCTGAGTCTGGGCTCTTCTAAAGTCGCCAAGGGCATCCTGCTCTCCATACGCGTCGTCAATCCCGACGAGAGCTCCGGACAGCCTACGTACGCAGCCCAGGTACCCATCCACTTCTCTGGAGGACGCGTAACCACGGGACCCGTCGTCTACGGACGGGAGCAGCCTTGTCCAGAGGACCACATCCACGGCAGCCGGCAACTGCACAGCATAGTCGGAGGTTACTCCAGTGGTTCGCGAGGAGGACGCGGCTACTCGACCCCCGCGTACCAAAACGCTCTGTCGGCCGCCAAAAGTTACAGCGTCAGCCAGCAAATCCAGGTTGGGGTGCCGAGCACCGCCAAGACGTACCAGTACCACGGCCAGTCGTACGCAGTGCCAGTCAACGCCGTCCCGGCCACGGCGTCACAGGAGGATGCCAAGTCGTACGTCGCGTACGCCGGTCAGTCGTCTGGTGGTCCACATTACCAGAGTTACCAGGTCGCACAGGCTCCGTCAGCGGGCTATACCAGCGGAGCTGTGACGCAGGCCGTCAATGAAGGGAAGGGGTACGGCGGAGCTGCTGCGTACGGGCAAGGACACGCTTACCAGGTAAGTTGCATCTCAGAAGATGAAAATTGTAAGCGCAGTTAATGCTTACAAAAAGAAAAGTCACGTTAGAGTTAATCCGGAGGCCGGGTTAGCGGCTGGAATCATGATCTTCGAATGCCCAATCGACCAGATACGTGGCCAGCATTGCTTTTTTTTTTTTTCGGGAAAGGCTGACGTTGGAGTTTGTTCATTAACGCTGTATTATTTAATTTGATCTTGAAGAATGTTGGAGATCGTACACTAGCTCATAAATTTCACATATATAGGATAGAAAATGGAACTCGTTCCGAGCAATGTAATGAGGACTCAGGGACTAATAAATATTGGAGATTGATCCCTGCCTGAATTTTCGATTAGTTTTAAAGCACGTTCAATTCAGTGATAAGCGTTAAGCATGCTGACACAAAAAGGTTCACTTGGAAGCCACAACGATTGTTTCAGCGTTAGCATATCAGTCTGTTAGCGTGTCTAATTAAAAAAAAATTAGGAGAGGGAAAAGGGGGGGGGGGGTGAAGGCTCGAAAGAGAACTTGAACCAGCAAGAAAGGATACTTCTTTATACTGGGTACCGATAGCCGGGAGATTGGCTTTGATGTAAAAAGTAGATCTTTAATAACGCCTTCAGTAGTTCAATCTTAGCAGTCTAAATATAAATATTTTTTTCTTTTCTAAAGCACGGCTTGCATCTCGAGTCAATCATGAAGTAGTATACTGCCTTAGTGGGCGCCTTTGCAACGCCAAATGTCTTCACAGAGAAATCTAGGCAACGAAATAATTCTCAACAAAAGTAGCATCTTTTTATTCAAATGAATCTTGTCTTCGTAAGGGTGCAAATCAGCACATAGTTTGCAAACTACGAGGATGAAAGAAGCCGAAAGAGCTATAAAACTTCGTGCGGAAAGGAGGAGGAGGAGTAAACAACTTTATATTTGAAGTAAAGAGATGTGTTTGAGCTATTGCATCCCGAGACGAATACCCTTGGCCCAGGAGCCCTCTGGTTCACGCTTCTCGTTTGGAATGGTTGACCAATCAAAGCTGGCCGGTCAGACCTAGCAGTGAACATAGGGCAGGGCTCAGGACAGAAGGCATTGCCTCATCCATCATAAGAATTCCGGCAACTGCTCAGGCGGTACATAAAAAAAAAAGGATGAAGATTTTATAGGGGTATTATTCGCAAAGCAAATTATTTGTAAAAATCAGTAACACTGAATAAACATAATTTTTGTTGTCTCATTGTAGTTTAGGCAAGATCTGTCAGGCGTCCGCAGCACACCAATCAAATTCATGTTGCTCATATTTGCATGATTGCGGAGCATACATAGTTCAACAGTCTGCAAATGTAAATCCGTGTTTGCTGGTGGTGCTCAGGCCAGAGTGCTGAGAGATTTTACATTCCATTTTTTTTTAACCATTCACTGGAGACGGGCGTATCGCCACTCAAAGACAGTGTGAAGATGCGACAAATTTTATTTCCCGCTCTTAACGGAGCGTTACTCCGTTATATAATTACAGAAATGGTCTTTTATAACATGCCTACGAAAAAAAAAATAAAAAAAAATAATGAGAGGCTAAGCGGCGAGAGATGCAGCAGGCTTGCTGGAATATAAATTCATGCTTAAGGTATCCCTAATGGCAAGATAGTGCGAAGTTTCTCTGGCCGTAATAGTGGGTCGGCAACTAGTGCAGCCGCTTAAAATTTTCTTTATTTGCAGCGTTTGCTTTCCTACATGCAGTTTTGTAGTCGAACATTCAGAAACCAGTTTATAGTTCAGTCTATTACAATATATATTTTAGTCTATTTTTTCTTCAATATTTTACTGAAGTGACCAATAGCTTTAAAATACTGCAAGTTCATAGCTTTTTTCCGAGGTTTGTGAAGCAGGTGTGAATTTAGTTAAATTTGGCATGGTCTCTTGCTGTTTTTATGCAAGATTTCTTTTCCTGCCCGGCATACTTCATTTTTTCACTCTATAATGAAACGCAATTAATGATGAAAGCCTGAATGCACATATTCTTTAACCGATGTTTTCATTTTATGGGCATGTGAGAATTAAATTGAAGGGCAAGATTAAATGGCCGGCAATAAACTTTAAAGACATAAACGAATACAAGGGTGTTTGTGTTCCTTACTTTTTCAGAAGGGCTGGGCTGTCTTAAAAAGGCTTGGAAAGAAGAAGTAAGCTGCACTGCGTACAAAAATCGGGCAGTGACATCAATAACAATGTAGATATGAACACGATTGACATGCCCAAAAATGTGGGAATGCGAATCCTGCCCCCGTGCACACTGACAGTGATCCTGGCTGTTTGTTTGCATTTGACAGTAGTATCTCATCACATTTACTCGTATTCTACACGCATCGCTGAGAAAGAATCAGAACAAAAGTTTTGTCTCTCTTCTTCTCTAGGTCGTCGCACAAGGAGGTGACGGCCAAGAGCACGTCTACGTGACGGCGCACCCTGGCGCGCACGGCGCGCACGGAGGGCACGGCGGACATGGAGCTACAGCCGTCGCTCAGAAGGGCTACACGCAGTACGCCGTCCAGGACGCGTACAGCGTTGAAGCGTCGCCGGCAAAATCCTACAGCGGTGAGGCCGGCGGTGCGTCTGGGAACGCTATCAGCGGCCAGCAGGTTTCGTACGAGGTGACGGACGGTGGTCACGGCAAGGCGGGCTACGGTGGCGGACCGACAGCGGTGGCCTACGCGGCGGCTCCGGCCTACGGTGGACCGAGCTACGGAGGTGGCGGCGCTGGAGGTGCCAGCTACAGCGCTGTCGTAGGACGCGGATACACGACTACTGGAGGACCAAGCTACGGCGGCTCGGCTGGACCAAGCTACGGTGTGCCTTCAGCGCCTGGAGGGTACGATAAGCCAGGGTACCAGGTCACCGCCTACCCCGGAGCACAGCCGACGTACGGAGTGAATGTCGCAGCGTTCAAGGCGGCGGCAGCCGCAAGGGGATATGGCGCCTATGGAGGAGGAGGAGGGGGAGGAGGAAGCAGCGGAGGCGAAGAGCAGACCATCATTGTATCAGCGGACTCGCCTGCTGCTGGCGATGGCGGCAAGTCGTACACAGCGTACCAGGGAGCGGCGGGACCGTCATACCAAGCAGCCGGCGGGGCTCAGTACAAGCCCGGGCAGCCGCAGCAGCAGCAGCACAGTGGCCCTCAGCAGGCCGCGTTCAACAGATACACTCACCCGGGGTCCTATTACTCGGGCACCTCGTTCGCGGAGGCGAACAGGCTTGCCCTACAAAAGTACAATGCTCTTCTGAGCCGAGCAGCGTCGATGGTTGGAGGTCCACAAAATCTTAAAGCTGTTACGGCACGGTACAACATCCCGTGGAATTGGTAGGTATTGCTATGTGTTAATTTCACTACAAACCGGGAACCGGATAGGGCACGAAATTATTCTTTTATTTTTGTTTAACGAAAGCACAAATCTTTTCACGACTCCACTCCAAGGTGAAAAAAAAAAAAAAAAAGCCCGTGCATGAGGAGACGGCGTGCTTTGCCATGGTGGTTCGCGTTGAATTCCGCGATTATCTAAGATATCCCTGCTTACGACTTCAAAATGAATACTTAGCCTAATAGTTCTTGCAATGCGGATTTTTCTACAGTATGCAGTGCAGATTTTAATGTCACAAAAAGCGAAATAAAATTCCTTGTTCATGTTGTCGCCCGCGATGTATGAAAAACTTCAACAAACTACGTGAGTCGGTGAGATCATGACGTAAATATTTTCGCCGAATTTCATTTGATCTAGCCTTTATACCTAAAAATAACAAGTAGAGAGCGGGGATGTCTTCTGCTGGCTTCTTCATTTACAGTCTCCATGACCTGAACCACAGAAAGAACATGAACCAAATTATTTACCAATTTGGTTAAAATATATGAAGCCATTTCAGAAATTCTCTCTTGGTGTTGCGTCGTAGGCTGAACTGTTAAGAAAAGACGACAATATAAGATTATTCGTTGCAGCATTAGAAGAGAACAAAAACATTATCGGATCAGGAATAGGTCGTACAATTCCATGCTCTGCATAGCATGTTGAAGTAGATTCACGGGCATCCTACGCACTACACGTGAAAGATGCGTCTTATTATATCAGTTCCGCATTGCGTGTTTGGTTTCCCACTGTACTGTGTGTTAAAAGATTGCTTGCATTGAGCTGTTAGAAGGAAGTGATTTCTAAACGCCAAAGATTTCCTCTCATCAACCGCGACAAGTTGCAAGAAGTAGCGGAGCCAAAATATTTCATGAAACGAGCTGGCGGACAAACTGCTGAACGGGTTCACTTGATTTTACGGCACGGGCAAAGTACAGAATTCGCGGCTACGTTTTTTTCTAACCTATTGCAATACTCATACGTCGTCAGCAGGTTCTCTTAAATGTAGCTGTTTATTCGTGGGTTATATTTCTAGGATATTAAGCACCGCTGGCTTTTTGTTGAGGCTTGCAACAGTGAGATATCGAATAAACTTACGCATCCTAAAACTGGCAAAAGTCAAGTCTGTTAAGCAAATATCTTTCAAAAAGGCAGTTTCTTGGCCTTCGCTATCCATTGTTTGCTCTTGTTGGCACGGTCGAAGCACTGCACCATATTTTCGGCCCATTTTTAATATGTAAGGAATTCCAGAATGGGCAAAGAAGAAAAAGTGCGAATTCATTGAAATGAATACATCGTTGGGAATGACGGTAACGAAAGATCGGAATCCAACCTAGAATGGTTCGCAATGACGGATAATTGTTTCAGCACACTGTTTCTTAATGCAGCAATTCGAAATGAGAAGCTTGCATGCGGCATCTTGCGGATGGTTGAGGTCTGCACTATGTATATATCGGTACTCGAGTTCATTAGTATTAATAATCTTTATTTCTTAGACTGGCAGTTTAAGTAGTCGTTTCGTACTAAGGCGTGACCTAAAGAGAAGTTCAGTCTGCAGGAGTTGCGTATATCGGTTTGATAGAATTTATCACGACCACGATAAGGAAAAAAGCAGGAGGCGTCGACTATAAACGCAGCTCTATAGTTACTTGTATTGTTGTAGCTATTATGAAGCTCTTTTTTTTTTTTTTCGCGCTGTCATCCGTGTAAGTGGCCGCACGATTGGGAAATATCTATATTCTTGCCCGTCACGATGGCGTTAGGTCTTCACCAAAACGCAGGACATTGGGGATGTCTGACTTGTTAAACGTTAATTGTTTTAAAACTTTCTTCTCTGATATCGAAATCTCTAAGGTCGAAACAAAGCATGCCAGTCTCGACAGGCTGTCAAATATCTACGAGAGACTGTGCAGCAGACGCCTAGATGGGTGTTCTGTTGGCTTTTGTTAGAAATCTGTGCACAAACACAGAGATTTATTGAAAGGATTAACTACGTCTTAGCACTTCCACGTTGTGCCGCTGATCCCACGGTAGCTGCACAAATTAAAACGGACGTACGGGGGAAACAGTGAACAAAATGCATATTCCTCGTAGTGATGAGCAAGCTTTGCAAGCATGACGGAGCGTCCTCAGTAAACTTTCACGCACCCAACAATTGTGAGGCACAACAGAAAGCACTTGAACACTGATCTAATAACAAATCACCATTTTAATGTGACATAGCAGTATTTTAGAAGCTTGGCTATGATCATAAGAAAACGTTTCGCGGAACTAACCAGCAGTGATGCTTCTCTTATCAAAATTCGTGTTCATATTTCATGTCAATCTAGGAATCCCTCAGTACGACATGGCAGATTAAGACGAGGTCGCCATAGGTAAAGAGAAAATTAAGTGCCTTATCTCGACTTGTGCTTCTTAGAGACGGAGACTGCCACCTCTCAAATAAGTTGTTTTCTTCTTCTTCACGTACTATGGCATCCGAGCGAAGTGCACTCTGTGTATAACAGAAAGTAACCATCCCTTGACTGTTGCTTTCAGATGGACCAAAGTATGAAAACTTGGGAAAACGAAAACTAATATGGGGTGACCAGGTGCCACCTCAACAAGCCACTCTGCCTCATCTGCTGACGACTAAAAAAAAAAAAAAAAAAGCTACTTGTTTATCAGTGGCCAAGGTGGTTGCCGGGAATCCCTTGTACAGTATTTCTGTAAGATAGAACGTTTTTTAGTACCTGTGCTGTTCACAATTTCGCCTGTGTTACCATGTGTCGCCGTGTACATTTTCAATGTCATTAATAAAACAAAGGAAAACGAACAATAAACTTCAGTGCAAGTTACACTTCCTTAATGAACACACATTCTGTTAACGGGAAAACCCGGATATGCTGAACAGACTTTTACATCAACATTTCACCGGGTGAAGCCCATAATTCAGCACAAATATGAGGGCACCCATTTGCTAGTTTGGTGTTATTGGAGAGCTCATGATTTGATGTAAAATCATGGCCTTGCTTATCTTTTTACGCGGCATGAAAAAATATTGTTCCGGGTGATACAGCATGCTGAATACATCCACCGCTGGTATTATATTTATCTCCCGTGAGAATGAAAGTGTAATGTAAACCCGGTTTTCTGGACACATGGGACACTGTAGAGTAACTGTTCTGAACTAATTTTCAATCTGCACATTTTTTCAATATAATTGATAGCTAGATGACAACATTGTTGACAGTGGGCCCTACTTCTGAAAATGGGTTTTTGGTACATTCAAAACAAACATAGGTGAAATAGAGCATTCTGCTTTATGGACCACTAGCGGCAGTAACCTTCTTTACCTAGCCGCCAGCTTTGGCGCATAAACTTCTAGGCTGTTGACACATTTTCGGGCAGAATTCGGCGATGAAAACACTCTTCGTGGGGTGTTACAACAGCGCAGCTTTCAGCAAAACAGGGTCATGCAAATTTTGTACACGACAAAATTTCTTCGATCATTAGGATGTAATCGTTTTCTTAATCTTACAGGCTGGAAACGTCACATTAAAGCATAGCATGAGAAACCTCAATATATTTTAATTTATTCTCGTTTCTTTTCCTTTAATAGAAAGTCGACAATTAAGCACTAAGTATTACGTCCACTCAGGTCCAAAGAGTAACCAAAAATGCAGCTCCATTATGATAACATATCTGTTTTTTTTTTTTCAGGTAAACACATTTGAATTAACTTCACCTCGGCCACAGATAGGAAGCGTGCTCACTGCTGAATTGAGATATTTGCTTCCTTAATTACGAGCTGGTGCATTATTTTTTAAATAATGGCCCTTACACATCATGAATGTCATCATCATGTCGGTTATAAAACTAGGGGGAAGAGAAGGTAGAGAAGATATTGGGAAGATCTCTCTGAAAATAAAAGAGGTGATTAAAAGGTTACACCGGCGCGTTTCAAGTGTGGACAGAGATCAATAAAGATTGGTTTGGAAGTTTTTCCCAAAGCCAAGAGTGTGCATGCCCCAAACGACACTGCTGAGAAGCGATTACTTCTCTCGCAGGAGAGTATTTAAAGACAGCCCTTTATCCTCCAAGTTCGTGATGTCAAACCGATGATTTTTATGGCCAGACCTGTTCATACGACATCATATTTGGCCGGCCTGTCATTGCAAGGAGCATATGGAATGCGTAAATGTCACCGGTCTTCTAGCAGTGAAAATATTTTGTGTCCTCGGCAGGGGTCTTTGGTTCGTGAAGTAATTGTGGTTGCCAGAGTTATGTTGTCTGATTTCGTAATACCTGAGAATCACTCTGTGGACACGACAGTAGTGTCTTGGTGAACCGACAAAGGGCTTTGCTAGAAGTGCGTGAATTCATTCCGGTGCCTCGACAGGTCCCCGGCTTTATGGGCGAATGTTTTCTCGGAACATGTCATGCCTAATTGAAGTAGAGGCAACTTATAAGAGAGATGTTCGGTTTACCAGAGGTCTGCAGGTGGCCAAATAGATGATACATGCTAGGCTGCCTATTTCTCAAAGGGGCAGCTAAGAAGAGGAATCGAGTGGCGGTAAGTTAGTAGATTGTTAGGCGCCTCAGTTAAGCTAATTAGCACTGACTCCTTAAATTACTGCAAGGAGCAAACAAGAGCAAAAATACTTATATGGAAAGGTCTCTCGCGCATAGGCATACATAAATCACGGGACCTTACTCATATCAGGGAGGCTAAACCTGATTCAATCACATTCAAACGTTGCCAATGCGTTAACTTTAAAGACTTCTTCGGTGAGAAGATTTTGAGAATAATTAAGACATTCCCTATAACGCGAAATTTAAGCGTATCTGTCGATTAGTTTGCAAAAACAAGACAAAATAGAACGCAAGGAGAGCGGGAGCACAGTAACGGTCAGCCGCGCGCACGCACGCACGCACGCACGCACACACACACACACACACACACACACACACACACACACACACA
>JAJIZL010018456.1:564040-585963 GCA_023969395.1 Amblyomma maculatum | reverse complement strand
CCCCCCCCCCCCTTTTCTTGCAAAAGAGAAGTAGGCGAAGTCATTAGGCGTCTCCATTCCGCTCCTGTTAAACTTCCCGAACATACTATCCGCTCTGCTTCGATCACATAAACATTATCTGGAATGCGAGAGCAATCTCTGTAAGCATTTTTATGACCGGATACATCTTACAAGTACGGCGCCCGAAGCAGGCATAAAGTGCTCAGTTCGTATCGGGGAAATAACGAATAAAACTTCCCATGGAACGCTACGCGAGAAAGAAAAATCAATACCTAGTTTCAGTGATCTGAGAAGCTATCGTTCCCTTAATGGGCCATTATACCGGCACTCGGAATTAATGGCGCTATCATTTCTCTGCAAGTGGACCAGGCACGCCATCTGTAAGAAGCTCCTTGAGTCGAGATGGGAGAGGAAAACCCTCACAGCGTAACAAAGATCTCTGCCGGCGCTCAACAGATGGCGCTACCAGTGATATACATGGGTGCGGAGTCGAAGAATAACTCGACCGTTGCTGCAAGGCGCAGAGACGCGAGCGAAGCCTTTGGAGATTTAGTTGTTCTAAAGTTCCCACCTTACTGAAAAGCACGTGCAACCCAAAAGTGCTATAGTTAATAACTAAAAAAAAAAAAACGGTTTCAGATATTTTTATGGCGGGCAGCCTCATCACAGCGTCATTCTGAATTAACTAAGCCACCTTTTTGCTAAAACAGACAGCGCAGATGAGGATCTCTTAACACACGGCATACGCTATACTGCCTTTTATCTTTTTCTGGTCAGTCTTGTGTGTTGATAGTTTATATACGATATATCACTAACAAGCTTCCCAGGTTCTTCCACTCATGCAAGTTGACTCTCTTGCCATTTCTGTAGAAAAGAGCCTATCCTGCCTCCACCCCTTTGCATTAACGTCCTCCCCGCTATTGGTTTTTCAAAAGGAATTCAAAGTCAAAATAAAATCCAGGGTTAGAAATAAACCCGCCTGGTCGGATATATGCATGGCGGAAAAGCCTCGATTGATGAATCATTTAAAACAGAGACGCTTGATCCTCGCCGCGTGGGACTTGTTCACAAGACGTTTCGACCCCGATAGGATGCCCTTTTTCACCCCCGTTCCCCCTTTGCTTGTTCACAAGATGTTTCGACCTCGCTACGGGGTGCTTGTTCACCCCCTGTAGGTGAACAGGGCCCCCGCAGTGGAGCCGAAGCGTCTTTATTTAAAGTAATGGTCGGAGCTTGAAGCTTTACCGCCGAAGTTAATTTCCTTGAATGCTAGAACCCACTTTGATTACTACATACTGACGTGATGCAGCCCAATATTAAGGGGTGAAGAACACTGCGCCAATGAATGCGACTCAGTTGGCTACGTCAGTACAGTGGTAAAACGTTAACGATCTCAGCCCTCTGTAAAAAACATGTGTAATATTACAGGTATTTTTAAAGACAATTTCTGTTCCCGTAAAGAAAAAATCCATTCTACTTCATTCACCGAAATAAGTTGATGAAAAAAACAGTAATTTTCTGTTTCCCAGCCGAAACCTTGATTGGAAGGCAAACAATTTGATATTTTTGTCGTCTGTTCTATTTCTTATCGCAAACTGATTTTTCCTTAAGTAGTAGGTAACTGCTGAACAAAAAGCGAAATGGTATGACAGCACCAAAGGCGCTGTTCGGCGATCGGCTGCGTAACAATTTCGATTCGAAAGAATATAACTAGTGGCGCCACATTGAAGTCCGTTGTTGGTTGCCTCTCTGTTGCTGTGGTGCTTGTTATGCATTATTCCACTTTTATTTTTTCTGTGGCTTGGAAACGGCTGTTGCGCGGCGAACATTGTGGGTGCGATGGAGTATTGCCAGCGCCGAGATATTCGTGAGATGGAGTTAACAAGGCTTGGCCTTTAAAATTGTTGTTAAATTAAATTAAATTGGTTCACAGGAAGGGAGAGGCGCAGTAACTGTCACACTTGCTCTGTGGACACCCGAACCGCGCCGTAAGGGAAGGGAGGAAGGTGGGAATGAAAGTGGAAAGAGAGAAAAAGGAGCCGTAGTGGAGGGCTACGGAGTAATTTCGACCACCTGGGGATCTTTAACGTGCGCTGACATCGCACAGCACACGGACGCCACTTCGTTTCGCCTCCATTGAAACGCAGCCGCCGCGGTCGGGTTCGAACCCGGGAACTCCGGCACAGTAGTCGGGCGTCTTACCACTGCACCACCCCGGCGGGGCTTAAAATTGTTGTTCATTGAAGAAATTGGCGCTTAACGCAATTACATTGTTGTTACAGGCAGAAAAACACGTGCAGTGAAAGACCAGTAAAAAAAGGTATATTTGCATTATTCCTTTATGCGATAAAAAAATTTCAAAAATGAAAAATAGAAAGCACCGTATAATCGAAATTATTTGTCAATTTACAACACTTCTCTATCAGTTGTAAGCAGAAAAAATGCTCGTTTTCCCCCTTTACCTTGAATATTGTTTTAGATCGGTTAACTATACCATCAATCCATTTATTGAATTTTTATTCCTACATTAATAACATGATAATAATAATAATAATAATAATAATAATAATAATAATAATAATAATAATGTTCACTGGAAGGGAAAGGCGCCGTATCTGTCACACTTGCACTGTGGACACCTGCACCGCGCCGTAAGGGAACGGAAAAGGGTGGGAGTGAAAGTGGACAGAGAGTAAGGGGAGCCGTAGTGGAGGTCTACAGAGTAATTTCGACCACCTGGGGATCTTTGACGTGCGCACAGCACACGGACGCCACTTCGTTTCGCCTCCGTCGAAATGCAGCCGCCGTGGTCGGGTTCAACCCGGGAACTCCGGCACAGTAGTCGGGCGTCTTACCACTGCACCACCCCGGCGGGGCTAACATTATATCGTTTTTCTGCTTTTAAGCCACCAATCTTCCAATCACATTTTGCTAGCTTCCACCGAAGATTCATTCACCCGTCCTCTGGTATCTCTAAACCTCAGGGCCTCAGGAAGAGTGACTGTTTCTTCATCGGCATCCGAATGGATACCATCACATTCGAGTATAAGATGTTAAATGGTTTCTATGGATTTACCACATACTGTACTCGTGCCATCTGCTTGGTTAAATTGCTTTTTGTAGCTGCGTGTTGTAAGGCACTCTGATCTAGCTTCAAAAAGTAGGGCACTAAGTAAGCTTTCTTTCTACCTAAGTAAACTTCCTTCCTGATCTGCCTTTTCCACTTTCGGTATAGTTCTACACTCTTTTCCTTTTCCGTAGAATTTATCCAATTTTTACATTCTGTGTTTTTAACCTGTTTTTTTAACGCTCTTCATTTCTCCGTCCTTGTGATCAGAATACTTACTAGTTAACTTCTAAGTTCTTTCGCTCCATTGGGAGCCAACGCTTTTTAAGTATAAGTATTTAAATACGACAGCTGCCCACCTTCTTCTTCTTCTTTTTACTTGCACCCCCTTGTGACCAAGAATTGTGGAAATTCTTGTTGCCATCAAACACGCTTATTGACGAAGAACAGTTAAATTTATTCAACTCGAAGCTCGTATACACGTATATGTCACAGAATCTTTCAACTAGTCCAAGCAGCTCTACATAGTGCTTATTACTAAGCTTGCATTATCTGCTAAGCTACTCGGTTTGACATATCGCTGACAAAATCAACTAAATATTGTGGATTATTGATCGCAAACGCAATAGTGGAAATTTCGCTTCTTAGCAGTGTGGAGCCACATCTAATGTGAGCAAGCCTATTCACTATCTACATGCGTCACTGAAAAGTGATTAACCTTTGGGGCTAAGGCTAACTCACGTTCACATAGTAGCAGAGGATGTTCAAATTCGCTGAAAGCTCGTTAACCACTTATAAGCCAAAAAGCTGCCGTTATCAAATAATTTACAACTACAAATTGTACTAGATGCCCTTCTGTTACACCCGCTACTCCACCTTGAACAATATTTTGGCCCTATTAGAGTACCTGGTCTTTCGTTTACCTCAGATTCTTTTCTTTTTTTTTTTTTTTTTTTTGAAGTTCAAAGCAGCGGTGTTGAAAGTTGCCATTTATATACGGGTTGATACTTAGGTGGGAGTGATTTGCTTAATCTCCCCTTCGTCCATTTCATTGGTGAGTGACTCCAAGCAATGGTAACCAGGCTTTGAGCTTTGTCTGCACGTTACAGACCTTTAGCAGTTACAAATACATCAGTCTCATATAAACTGTAGCTAAAAGTGGTCCTTGGGTGCATGACAAACTACTGGCCTTGAATAATAACCAGCTTCTCTTCACTAGTCGCCCGTGCATACGGTTACTAATGTTGTAGGCACAGTGT
This sequence comes from Amblyomma maculatum, assembly GCA_023969395.1. Lineage (NCBI taxonomy): Eukaryota > Metazoa > Arthropoda > Arachnida > Ixodida > Ixodidae > Amblyomma > Amblyomma maculatum. The sequence continues at coordinate 581,637 of JAJIZL010018456.1, read as the reverse complement.
TTTACCACGAATATATACTTAAACAGTTCAGAAGTGCAAGATGCCGGGCTAGTTAGTCAGCGCCTGTGTCTTTGTTTCCTTTCCTTCGTGTTTCGGCCTTACTTTGAAGCGCATGCTAACCTTTTCTCTGTTCGTAACACTATCAATGCAAACTGCCTACTTGCCTGACTATCGCGAGTGCAGAAATACTTTGACTCCGGGAAGATAATTCTCAAGGAAATGGTGACAGCGATGTTTACTAATAAAAAAAAAAATAAGCCTTAGAATTCAAGCAGGGCAAGTCAGCTTACACACTACGTACGTCCACGTATCCAGGTACCTTATCATCCTAGTCTGCTCTGACCTAAAATGGCATAAACATGCTGCCTTTAACTAAGCAATATTGTTGCAAAAATACCGCACTTACACGATTCTCTCAGCACCACTCTTTTTTTAAGATGTCGATGTCGAAAGTGAGGAGGGGGGGGGGGGGGGGGGGGGGGGGGCTCAATTTGAAATATCTATAATACTTATCCTTTCCCCTCCACCTTCTCCACCATTTTCGCCTGGACACCTTGAAGAGATGGGCGCGAAAAATAACATTTTATTTAGCGGACCACCATAGAGAACAGCTTCAAAAAACGCGATTACAGTTCGCTTGTCATTCAAGTTGTGGAAGCCATCTTCAAACTCATTCCGACTTCTGTTACACTGCGAAACAGTTGCCACAAACAAAGCAATAAGAGCCCGCGATGCCTGGGAAACCCGCCGAGCTCCTCCTAATGGCCGCCGATTCCACGTGCACGTGATAACACGGTGATAGAATTGCCGGGATCGCTTTCGGCGGGCTTTCGGCGTTCTATGCTACCAGCTGTCATGTGGTGTCGGAACGCAGCAACACCAGAGCAAGAGAGCGCGCCGCGGATGCCGCACTACCCGGGGACTACGGTAGGGCTCCGACACGGCGACTGAATGACCAAAATGCGAGCAGCCAATGTATATATATGCGTTCTTCCTAGAGAAAAGGAGAGAGCTTAGACGCACGCAAATGTTTTTCGAAAATATTTTGGCGAAATTAAACAGAGGGGGAAGGGGGGGGGGGGGGGGGGGGGGGGGGGGGGTTTGCTTAGTACTGCGCAAAATATGGTAGGCTGTATAAGGACCGCTTTAATAGTTCATTCTTAAAGAATGTAAACTGGGAGCTTATACATCTCTGATCAAGCCTCTCCTTCAAAATCTTCCCCTCGTATTTTTCAGGACTAAGATGAACTGAACTTAGGGAACTTGAGTCAGCGCAGAAGAAAATCACCAAATCAATTTTTACTACGCTCGCAAGTTTTTTTTTTTCTTTTTTTTTTATTAATGCGAAAGCATAACTTCGCTATGTTCACAGATTTCTGTCCCCAGGCCGCGTCCGCAGACGCAGATCGCGTCAGCAAAATCGTGTCCGCAGCAGTTGCGAGTAATTGAGAAGAGGGAGAGGTTAATGAGTGGTGTTAATCGATAAAGTGTGACATAATGTGTCCGAAAAAAATAATTGGGTCAAAAAGGTAATTAAAAAATTAATTTCTGGCAAAAGATGTAAAAGTTGTCCGGAGCAGTTGTGAGTAATTGGGAAGTGGTAGAGGTTAATGAGTGGTGTCAATCGATAAAGGCAAATGTATTGTGTCCGAAAAATAATTAGACCAATAAGTTAATTAGTTAAATAATTACAGGCGAAAATTGTAAAAGTAAAGACGAAAATGGTCTCATTAGCCCATGGCTTGGCGCCACATTTGAATATATCAAATACTAAAATAGTTAATTAAATCAAACAATTAAGGTGACGTCAAGGATGTCAACTCCCGCAACCTGAAGTCAAGCCAAAAAAGGGTAAGGGCCGGATTGACGCGTCATTTGAAAGTTCCAAAGACTAAAGTAGTTAATTAAGGCAGTCAATTCAGGTGACGCCAAGGATGTGACTTCACGCAACCTGAAGTAGAGCCGAAAATAGGCATAGGAAGGGATTGGCGCGCAATTTGAAAGTACCAAAGACTAAAATGGGCAAACAAGAAGCGAATTAAGCAACTAGAAGCAGCCAGAAGCAACCAACCGCAGCATCCGTGCTTTCGCATTACTCCAATGCAGATGCTGCAGTGATCTTTAATTAAAGAGGAATACCCTGTCTATCTCTCAATTCTTAAGCGTCGATGGGCCCCTGGTCGGTTTATAGTGCTTCGCATATTTGTGCACAAGCCCGTTTGTATATCTGCGCCTATTTCGTTGGTTAATCTCCTGGGCTTGTGGCACGGCGACATGTTGAAAATTTTTTCATTTATATCGTCTCTTGTACTCTTTAAATTTTCCTCTTTTTCTTTTTTTTTTTTTTTGTGCGGCCGACTTACGAAATGTAAACTGAGCGTGGTGGTTTTCAAAAACAACTACCAGCTTCACACCTTTCACAGCAAGCGCCTAGTAATGTTTCATGCTATAATCTCGTAATTTTTATGTAACCACCGCTTTTATGTCTCAAACCTTAGAGAGCATTGTTTTGTGAATGAATTAGAGAATAAATGCTTTCATTAAATGATTGTTTCATAAGCAAACACACATGTCGTCTTAGAAAAAGCATAGTGTGGAGTACTAAAACGAAAAGAGACACTCAGAACAACTTTACTGGATAATTGCTTCTGCAAAATAAAGATCTACTCTGATGTTTCATATGCGCGTGTTAACATTGTGGCATCAGGCGACGTCTACACCAAGGTCGTCAGTCTCGTGACGTCTGCACTGAAAACAAATGGTTGCCAACACTTTGAGGTGAATGGCCAAGTTGCATAGCCTCCGAGACCTGAACAGAAAGACGTTATCGACCAACACACTTTACTCGCGAAATCGGTTTGTGATGGTGACATCTGTAGTTCTGGTCCTTCGCAACTTATGAGAAGTTTGTTTTCGGAACGAGAGGTCCGTTCAGCGTTGCAATAATGCTGTATCCTATCAATGCAGGCCAATTTCAATTTGTCATTAGCATGCCTTTAGCCCAGCCCAATGCAGCCCATGCGACGTTCTTGGATTCGTGCCAGCCATCAAGGCAAGTAATTCCACTGAGCGTCTCTGAGCTTTCTTTACTCTACCTCTAAACTTTCTTATCCTGCCCGCTGCCCACCGCGCGCGTAGTAGCCACGAGTGACAGGTCAAGGATGGGAATCTGGGAATCTTCACGACAGTACGGCCCATTGTCGGCGTCGTGAGAGAAGGGAGTGCCCACAAAGGCTGCAAGGGCACACAAAAACGGACCTTGAGGTCTGCGACGAACTAAGGCAACAGATTCGAGCAGAATGGCTTTTTCATGCCGTCTTCCCAGGCGGAAAGGGTCGGCTTGATTATCGTCTGAACTTTGAAGCCAGAACAAAGGGCAGTTTTGAGACGTACCAAATGCCATTTGGGTCGCGTCATTGTTCGCTCTCCTGCCATGACTAACGAAAAACAAGGTCGCGCCAACCACGCCGTTTTCAAGCGGTATTGCACGGCACGTGTATAGGCAGCCATTAGGACGCGTAGTTACGGTATTCGGGGATGCCGCGAGGAGCATTAATGTGCCCAGCGCGGCACTTAGTCTATTTCATGAGAAATTGCCTTAGTGGACGCGCTGATAAGATGACAAACCATGATGTTCACCCAATTACGAACATATATGTGCAGAGGGTGAGTCAGACAATGGGGCGGTAAGAAAGCAGCCTTGCAGCTTAAAGCATCTCTCGTCTTGAAATGCCCCATTATGTTGTATGCTGACCCGCGTGCACAACTATCCTTGCACATAGTAGGCCCGCTGCAGCTTTGGTGGTAAGAATGGTTGTTATATTACAGCACGTTATAGCACACATTACGTGAGGCGGTGTGTACGAGCTAGCATTTTGCACAACTACACTCAAGATTTTGTTTTCTTACATTACGTGAGGCGGTGTATGCGAGCTAGCGTTTTGCACTAAAGTCATTTTTTTTTTCTTTTGCGCAAGAGATACAGGAAATGAATTACACGCCTCGTTTAGGAGAAGAACGGCAGGACTACGGCGATTGCAGTAACCTCGCTGACGTGCATATATAATCATCAACCTCAGCAGCATTGCCATCCTTAGCTTTAGAGCGTATTTCTGGAAGCCGCATTGTGCCCTGACGCATTTACATCTAAATACCATGAACATGCGCCGCAACCTCGGTCACACCCCACTGAAAACACTTCTGTTGCTATGCGAACACCTCCCTGCAAGCCGCTTCTATAATTATTCCACGGCAGCTGCACAGAGTGCCGGTTATGTTCGCTGATACCATATCTGCACGGCAATCCATGAAACTGACACGCATATCAGAAGCAGCTCGTCATCTTGCAATCTCGGTTGCAGTCTTGCAAGCGAGACAGGCACGTTACGGAGCAATTTTGTTCCGCTGCGACAAATCGCTCCCTGTAGGAGCGTCGATGATCGAAAGGCCTACTACGCAGCAAGACCTGTTCACCGTCACTAACCCAAGCATTCCCGCTCCGTATATGCTTGAAGCGATAGGTCTAAAATTTCCGCCGCTCTCATGTGGCGTTCTTAATTCATGCTGTGGTGCGATGCTGAACGACCTTAAAGTCTGCCCCGCAGCACTGAGCCCCTAGAGACATTCATGTGGCCTCGCAAGGGGTGAGCTCTCGCGCCTCTTTGAGGTGTTTTTCATTCTTTTTTTGCATTGGAACATAAAGAGCACGGGTGCTTCGAAGTGGCACCGGCTACTCTTGCGCACAAATTTAAAGAAGCCCATTGCCTCAACGTTATGCAGCTCAAAAAAACGAAACACATTCCTTGATATCACATCACGCGAGTGGTAGACATAAGACCGGATATTCAAAACCTCCCATGCTCTCAGTGTGTGCGGCTCATCGTACCAGATGACTGGGAGAATCGTACCAGATGACTGGGAAGTGGGCAAGTCGTTACTGTGAACAAAACAGGCAGTGCGGTGACCTCTTATCATCTTGTTTCATTAACAAGTGTCCTGGGCAAACACATTAAGATCATTCACTATCAAACCAACCGCAATTTCTATTCGTGACAGTACGATTTCAGCAAGGATTTCTCCTACGAAACTCAGCTGGCCATTTTTTTTATGGTATTCGCACTAACTTGATACAGTCAACAAACCGACGCCACTTCCTTAGACCTCGCAAATGCATGTGACAACGTTTCTCATGAACGTTTCCTTTTTAAACTTACCAAGTGACACCTACATGCAAATATCGCCCTGTGGAATAGTGAAATTATCACACGTCGCTCTCAGTCTCCTTTCATCACCTCATTCTCTACTTTACTTTCAATCCCTATCAACGTGTAGCAGGGGTCTGTTCTCAGTCTCGTACTATTCCCCTTTTGCATTAAAGGTTGGTTTTGTTTGGTTTAGGAGGTTTGACGTCCCAAAGCGACTCGAGACGCCGTAGTGGAGGGCATTAAAGATTCATCCCCGCTTTTATCATGCCACAAATCTTTGTTCGCCAAAGACTGCGTTATTTGTCGCTCAGGCATCAAAAATCCCTGCCGGACGACATAAATGATGTGCAAAACGTGTGCCTACACTGGCTCATGACGTTCAGCCCTTACAAATGTGTGTGTTACGTCTTTTCATTGCCATCGCACACCTCTTGGTTTCTAATACAAAGTTTCTAACTGCCCAGTTGACCTCGTTCAGTCGTATAGACACTTAAGTATTACCATTTTTCATGACTGAGGTGTGCATGCTACTAACCTGAAATAATTGGATAATAAGGTACGCCTCACAACACGTCAAACGTTTCACACATAGGCAATAAATATGAATGCGTATGTTATCGACAATATGGAACTCTCAGCAACCGTATTTAACAAACGCTCTTTTAACAAAAGCTGTAAAATCCTGGTTACCATGTGTATCCCCTCCTCATACTCACATGATGTTAGCACGCCTTCTCAGAATTTACGCTAAGGCTTGGCCAATATTTCTGCTCGCCGTGCACGGCCAGTCTTGTCGTGTTTCAGTTCTTTTATTGCCAGTACAGAAAAAAAAAAAAACATATATATGGGCAGCCCAAGCACAGGCTGCATCGCGTCGGTCACCCTCTTCAAGTTTCGCGGCCAGGTGCCTGTATTTACTTCCGTCTTTGCCAAAGCGTTTTTTTTTTCTTGGCTACTGACGAGAACGGCCTTACATCCCCTATCGCTGCCCAAAAGTGGCGATCGATATTTATTACTGCTGTACAAGTATATAAAAAACCTAAACCTAATGTAACACCCAAAAATCTGTATTTAAGGAAAATGAAGTGATGCGAAGTGGTGTGCTGTTTGTTTAGGGTTTAGTTGGCTTTTAATTGAAGACTGATGACTTCCTTGCGCAAATTCCATAAAGTATACGGGAAAAGCGTTATCTTTGTGTAGCGCATTGCTTCATGGATCAGCACGGCACGCATCACACAAACGTAGAGAGGACAAGCAGCGTTTATCCCACTAACCGGTAGTGTTGTGCACTGTATATGGCGCTCTTAAGTATTGGTTAGGGCGCTCGACTACTGTTCCCAAAGATGCGCGATTGAATCTCAGCCTCGGAGGCCACTTTTCTATGGAGCCGAAAAGGTAGGTGCCTGTGGGCTGTGTGATGTCAGCACACGTTAAGAAACCCCATGTGCTAAAAAATTCCAGAGCCCGCCACTACGGCGTCTTTGATAGCTTGAGGCGCTTTGAGACGTTAAGCCCCATAAAACAAACCAAACCAGCCATCCTAATAAGAATAACTTTTTCAGTTTTCATCCAAATGCCAGTTCGTCCTCCTCCTTCCCCGCCACTGATTTTGATAAGGCACTCATCGTTAAGAAGGAATGTATGCAGTTTTAGAATTTTTAACAAGAAATTTTTGTAATATTTCCTTCTAGTTGCATATCCAGTATTACATATTGAGTTGCAGTCTTGGTACATACGGCACATAAGGCATTCTGCATAAGGCAGAATAAGGCATAAGGCGTACTGCAGCCATAAAATTCCGGAAATTATTTTGCCGACTGACAATTTCTGAGCGATCGAGAGCGCCAGAAACAATCTGAAAGCTACGTTTGTTTTTGAAGATTATTAGTTTGTGTTCATTTGCATGCAATGGTAATCTTGGAATTTATGGTAAATTGGAATTTTCGCCTGGGTTGCGTCTTCAACTGTTCAATTTGCTGAAATTTAAATATATTTTTTTAAATTGTACATTACACACACGTTATATATATTAGCCTACAGTTTTGCTTTCGTGATAAATAGAAATTTCACAGAATGCACGTGCCACGCCAGAGAAGGAAAGAGGAGAAAGTGGAGAACGGAGCCAGGTTCCTGTCTCGCCGTCTCTTCGCCTCTGTGCCAGCGGATCCTCTTGGCGCTATCTTTATCTTCGAGTCTCATCACAAGCAGCGCCATGTCTAGCGTTCGAGTCTACTTCCGCTCCGCGCCGGGCGTTCTCAACATCTGGCAGGTGGTGCTTTGCTTCGCCCTGGTCATCACCCTCATGGCCGACCACTACGGGGCGAACGCCCGCTACGACCTACGGCTCGACGAGCTGCTCCTGCTCATGGCCTCGTTCGCCTTCTTCGTCAGCACGTTGCTCATGCTCGTCGGAGTACTCATGGGAACGCTGGACCTGCAGTACTCTCCCATCTACCGGCTCAACTACGTCATGGCCAGTTTCGCCTACCTGCCTTGCACCGTAGCGTTCGTCGTCGGTGAGGTGGGTTCCTCCCACGGAGCCGACACTTTCCTCAGCATGGCCCTGGCCGTGGCCACGTCGTTCATGTTCGTCGCCAGCACAGTCGTTGTCTACCAGCCTTTCTTCTGCCCCATTGTCGTCGCCTAGGCAACGCTGTGTCTCGTCCTTGAACGACGAGCAGTGTGTACTTAGTATGCATTCGTGTACTTTTCACTTGACTGACACATTCGTCACGTTACTTATGTCGCTATAACGCCCACTCCAGATATCAGACGTTCATTAAATATGGCCAGTGGTTTGAGGAGTTGATGCAATAGTTCGGATAGAGATTCAACGCTTCGGTGTATTTACTGCCCCCTCCCCTTGTGGTCTGCTCATATTATAGTACCTATAAAAATGTGACAATGATCTAATAGTTAAAGCTGCTGCGCGTAAACAAGTTGGGATTGAAAAGTACTAAGTTGATTGCTATTTGTTTTCTCATTGTCTTTGTCTTTGTGATATCTCTATTTGTTTGCACATTAGGCCTTTCGCATAAATGCATCACATCTAGCACCTCACTAGCGACTCGTAAATTTATTCATAAGAGCTTGATTTGTTTGATATATGTATGTATATATATATATATATATATATATATATATATATATATATTTGAGCGGGGTGATGGCAACTATAGAGGGTAAGGCCGGAAAACACCACTGTTTGCCGTGCTGCACCTGATGATAATTTGCTGCCTCGGTGCCACTGTGCTTTTATCAATATAACGTCATCTCGAACTAACAAGGCACAGATAAAGGAAATAAAGGAGTTCGCTCTCCAGCAACTCTGAATTCATGGGGCGAATAGGCGTGCAGGTGATTGCAATGCCAGCTTCAACAAAAATAATATAGCTTGCAGTCGAGACAGTTTTCGAACAGTAGAAACCTGTACAGCGGCTGCGCTCATCGTCATCCGGAATTAGGCACTTTTTCTACCTTCCGAGGCAGTAGCAGACATTGTCTGCAAAGAATATGACGCACAAGCCTTCCAATTGCAAAACGCAATTAGCAATGCAGATAAACATGATGTCACGAAGAGAGCCACTTGCACGCAATGCACACGTTGTGCATCACTTTTAATTGATGTTTTTACTGGGCAAATAAGACTAATAATGACTACGTAAGCACAAATGCATCACAATTTATCGCCTAAAAAAATTGTCCTGGAAATCTCGGGCTGCCTAGTATATTTTGACCGGCATGAGAAAAAAAAAAAAAAGGGCTACAAACGGCGGCGATATTACAAGTAATCGATTGTCTGTCGACGAAGCCTTGAAATAGCATTTAGAATGCGCGCAACCCGCTCGTGATCCTACACAAACTGAACATGCTAATGTATGACGAATGAGGAGTGCATTCGATAAGCACACAGAACGTCGCGTTTATTCAGAGCTCGCCATCGCAGATGATCACGTATGCAAACAGCGCCGCCCTCCCGCGTTAGATGCGCTGTCACAGCTGGCACATGCACGCTGCATACGTCTATTCTATTCCGGGCGATGGGCGCCTTCACACCCTGCCCTCGACTGATGTGGACGGCGGTGACCTCGACAATGTATGTCCACCCAGGCGAGACACGGCAACCGTTCCGCTACTGGCTCCTGTGTCAAGTGCGATGTTTATTTCTCCCTGCCTCTTTTATTGCGGGAGGCCAGCTTCCTGGACCAACTGCACGACGATGTGCTCGCTACGCCGCCGCCTCCAGCGTATTGAGAACGCAGCCGTGCCTTCATTGTTACGGAGCGTCCATAGGCGCGATGAATCGCGTACGGCTCGCGCTTCCGCCTTACAAAGAAGCTTCGCGCCGCATAACGTTGCCTTGAACGCTGTCTTGAACGCATTCAGAAGGTGCGCCACCGAACACTTTACTGAAGCGATGGGGTGCGGACCCCGAAACGCCGTTCCGTCGTTTAGGCAGCCTCGCGAAATTTCTCAGCTGCGTGTTCCTCGAGGGAGGCTGAAGTATACCGCGCCCGAAAGGTTCCTTTGTTAGGCGTGCTGAGCATGGTTCGGCCAAGATAAACTCCGATCGACGAGGTGACACGTGCAGTTTGTCGATGTTGGGTGTTAAGTTGGCGAGATTGTTTGACGATGTCGACGCACCTCGTTCGGTCAACAAATTCTCGGCACAATGCCTACGTCCAAGGACGCGCCCTTCACGCTTACGCTCATTCCTTAAATCGCTTTATGAAAGAAAAAAAAAAAGACACTATTGAGTGAATTTCAGATTTCTACTTTGAAAGAGAGCTTTGTTTGAGTTTTAGTCTTCAGGTGGCCCTGAGTCATCGCGCGTCCTTGCGAAGGCCGCGAACATGACCTTCGCGATAAGTTCAAAGATTCGCAATATTGAGAGATGGGCTTTCGACAGACCCAACTCTCGAGGACATTCAAGCGTTCTTTGGAGCTTTCATTCGTGACAAACTCTGTCGCTAGCAATGTTGAGCGCCAGAAAAATAAACGCGAGAAGAGAATGCCACACATTCAGTTTAGAATGCAATATAAGTATTATCCAGTGAACTTCTAGAGAGCTATATTTTAGTGACAGGCAGCACATGTGTTGCCTATCACTGGAAGTAAAATGTTTAAATAATTGGCTTTTCTCAGAGACACAAGGAGCCAAGAGCTTATCTGAAGCGAGTGAGTGTGCAGGTTCTACAATGCAAGGGCAAAGTCTAATAAGTCGAATGAACGGTGTCCAAAACATTCACATAGCCAGACATATGAGAGTGGAGCGTTCGCCTTTGGCTTGCTGTGAGCCCAGAGTATGAATAGTGATGTGCAATAGTGGCAAAACCTTTCCAAATTGAAAGAAAATGCAATTGGCAGAACGCCCAGCCGTGGCTAACGTTCCCGTTGTCCTACAGTCTACACAAATCCACATTTCATCCTTTTATTCGAAGAGTTCGTAAAAGGTTTCCAGACATAACTGTGAACGCTCAAGCATCAATGTAAAGCACAGAAAAGCAAGACAGCGGCGACTGTAGTTAAGTGGTGCGCATTATGTTGAACCCCCCAAAAAAGCCTCCCTCATATAGCAGTGCCGCTCGCCGGTGTGACTTGCACGAAGCCGTCCCTAAACGTTAATCAAAAGGAGGTTGACTTGTTTGTCCGTGAACTTTACTGGCTTCCGTTGTAGCTTCTGCTTCAGTGTCAGCCACTTTGAAAGCAAAGCGCAGGTCGTATGCAGTGCTCAATTTCATTGCATTTGAGGAATCGAGAATGAACATCCTGCGATCTGACGTTTCACATGGCTTGAAAACGTATAAGATTTTCATGGCTCGTTAACTGTTGCCGGCTGCTTAAGAAATCTTCCTCAGTCTGCTCTTACCCCGGTTGCCTGTGTAGCTGTGCAACCATATAATTCATGCGCAAAGCACAGATGAGAAATTTATGCGAAGAAACCTTCGTCAACATTCCTCATCCCTATCTGTTCGTCGTTGTCTGTGAACAGATTCAACGTCTAAGGAGAACAAGACAGTAGCGAAAGTACTTATGTTAACAACGCTATTAAAAAACGTATCATGCATTAGATTTCGAATACCGTGGCGTAATGTTCGCATGAAGTTTTTCGTAACACCTTCGTGCAAGGGGATGTCGACGTCGGCGGCGGATTCTTATTAATCTTTTTTAGTGGTCGGCTGCATTCACCCACTTTGCTTATGGACAACATTCTCGTGAATGCGGCGTGAACGCACCTCCAGCTTCGAGCTCGCCTCTCGAGAGATAAAGTTTGGAAGAAAAGCATTCGCGTCGCGGACGTAATAAAGAAATTCATTAATGGCCGCGGTTACCGCCGCCCGTGCGTGCGACCCGCTGACCCGGAAAGAGAATCTTTTGCCGTCGTTGCATATACCTTGGGACGCAACACAACGCACGCCTAGCGATGCGCACTCAACCGCGCCACCAGCAGCGGCTGACACTCAACACTGTGTATTTCGAAGTGGCCTGTTGCAATAACACGGTCGCGCCGGGATTACGCAACGAAAGCATCGATGGGTTATTGCCCGCGCTGAAAGCGAGTCGGTGATTGACGCCTACAACGCATTGTGTTTTGAGTGCCTCCTCCGTGACGAGTTGAGAGCCAGCGTTCGAAACAGAGGCACACACACAGTTCGCATGTAAGACTTCCAACTTGTCCACTCCGAGCTCGCCCATGTCAGGCTGCTCTGCTAGGCTAGCTGGTCGAGCAGGAAAAGTGGGCTATCAGCAGCAGTAAATGTGACTTCGTTTCACAAGCCAAACGTTCGGCTGAGAGGATTAACCTCGTAAGGGGGAGTATGACCTGACAAGCGAGCGCATTTACGCTGATAAAATGTCCTATTAGAACTGTACGGGAGGTAGTTTGATTCGCCATGTGCAGCCGTTACCTATGTTAACGGGAAAGCCCATGGCGCTGTTCTTGCTACATTGTAAAAGGTATAAATGCTGTTAGAAGTAAATACACAGATCTTCATAACACGCTATTGGAATGATGGTGCGCTAAGCACAAGCGTGCCAGAAGTCAAGCTCTATCGTCAGCAGATATATTAAAGGCATAAATATCGACTTTGTATAAGACCTCAACTGTAGAACATGCGTTACAAGTTGTTGTAGACAGGCGACTTATTAAATGACAATAGCTCTTGTGATTACTCGGTTCGTTCTCAAAATTGAAATTTGAGCAAGTTGCTACTGTCCATATATATTTTAACCACAAATAACAGGTACGAAGACAGAAACGTTTTATTGAGCAGGAACGCATGTAAGGACTGCTAATTGAGAATGAAGGAGCTGATGACAGGTGGATGATAGACTTTATATATGCACTCAGCAAAACACTTGGTTGACAGTACTACGAACTTTTATTGGCATGATCGTTGTTACTGAGTGAATAAAAATTATTTGGCTGACGGTACTAGCACGTGTGTTGACTTCCTTTCGTTATGCTTTTCCCATCACGCCAAGAACATGTAGGGCCAGCATTTTTTACAGTAATTATGTTTACCCTTTTTACAATTTTACTTACTTTATACCAGTATATATTCATTTACATGACTAAGGAGTACCATTTTAATTTGCCGATCCCTGGAATAAAATCACATCAAAGGGAGGAAGAAGAAAAAGTGGTACATACATATATATATGTATATATGATGATGATAATGATGAAGGCCAGCTTCTGGTCGAAACGTCGAGTCCAATAAAATGTTTCTCTAAATGAAGCGTACACTTCGCTCTCTCTCTCTCTCTCTCTATATATATATATATATATATATATATATATATCCTTTAATGTTTCAGACACGAATGGTTTACGAAAATGAACGAGCAAAACTAAGATCTTGGTATATTAGAGGAATCGGCAAATAGAAACAATGAAAAAATGATCAAAGCACACATTGTCGACGTTTAGATGCCCCGATATTGCGGGTAATAATATATATATCAGGAATAATAATACAGAATGCTTCGCGTGGAGATAATTCCTTCAGTGAAAAAAGCTCTAATTTTTAGGATTGTTCATCCAACCAAAATGGGCCACTACGTTTTGAGATACGTGGGTGAATAAAGCTATAAGGCTGCTGAGTCCTCGCATGAACCCAAATAACCTTGCTTCACAGCCATTTGAATTTATTTTTCGTCATCGTAACAAAGAAAACCTTCTGTTCTCGCACATTTGTCCTTGCCACATCTTCGACAATGCTTACCATGAAATTCCCCATGAAACGCACCTAGGCTGAGTATATATTATCTTCCTTTGTTCGCTAAACAAATACCAGTAAACTGAAAATTTCGTTAAGTATTGTCAGTCGTTCTTCTCTGACTTCAAGGTATGCGTCTAACCTTGTTTACGGACCATCATCCCCACAGGGCTCTCCCAGACGGGAGCGTCCCCATTGCACCTGTTCTGTCTGTGCACGTATAATCAACCAGCCGGATGCGCATTTCACGCCACGATGAACTCAGGTCATGTCATGTTTGCAAAACCGGAGAGCAAATGCCGAACCGACCGGCTGCATCCAGACGACCCTGCAGTGCACAGACAAACTCGCTCCTCACGATGCTGTCAACCGCTATCCAACACACTCCGTCTGGGACGGTTTGCGTGCGTCGTGGCTTAGAACAATGGCCGCCGTGAGGCATCAGGCATCTCAGTAATTTCGCCGCCGACTTCGCAGTTCCCGCAAGATCAACCGCGTCATCGATCCGTTCTCGTCGTCACGACGGGCTGGATCGGAAACAAAACACAGGCTTTACAACGTCTGTGATTTCTTCTGTCAAAGAGAAATCGAAGTATCCGACAGCAAAGAAAATATACCCGGCTGAAAGTTCGCGTCGTCGCGGCGACCGCGTCTTTGCGAGCAAAACAGGCGCTCTCGGTATGCTCTCCGTTGGGTCGCTGGCGGCCGCTGCGGCCAGGTTGACAGGCTAAGCGCGGCCGACGAGACGAGTAAATATTTTCGCCCGCCTTCTTTAAAATGGGGTCGGTCACAAAAGAGACCTCGGCATAGCTCTTCTCTCCTAGCACGCTGGCTGGCTCGCGAGCACGCTCTCTCTTCAGGGCGGCTGGTAAGAAGAGCTTTTCCGTCGTGCGTAGCAGTGTGTGTGTGCGCGCGCTTCTGGCCTGTGCGTGTCCGAGCGTTCGTGCGCCACGGCGCTCCTTTTGTGCCCCCTCTCGGCGCCGGAACATCCGCCCTGTTTCTGCAGTGGAAGACAGGCCGCCCTAGCTCGCGCTCTTGAAGAGCACGCCGCAACTCCATTGTACGCCGCGTGTGGGCAAACCGAGGGAGAGAAACTGCGTGGTTCCAGAGGCGATACGCACACTGCCCTGGCTGTCTTGTCTGCCTACTTGCCTGCTCTTGTTGCTTGCAAGACCCTGTGGAGAGTTGATATAGGGGCGGCGAAGGCCGAGCGTGGGCTTCGCCGATGCCCCCATCGCTGGCCGGCTGCGAGGATCTCTCGATTCTTTGAGGGCGTTGGTCGAGCCTCCTCCTCCTACTGCCGCACCCTCTTTCGTTCACTCGTTTCTTATGGTAGTTTTCTTTCTATAGGAATTCCAGTTTATGGAAAATTTACAAAAATGGAGCGCTACCTCATTGGGAATCAGAGCGGTACATAATAACTGAAAAATACGGAACTCAACTATTAAAAACCCCGGTATGGTATTATTGTGGTATTATTATTGTTATCATTAGTATTATTGTTAGTATTAGTAGTATTATTATTATCGCTAAAAGATAGCGAAGTATGGAGTCAATTATATTTCGCTTAAAAAAAAAAACATCGTTTGGCATAGCAAATCGTGAAGAAAAGCGGGTGGAAATATGCAAACGCCCATTAACTCTGTTTTATTAAGAATCCATTAAGGATTAAACTGTTTTTTTTTTACAAGGCCTTATCCCATTCAATGTTTACGACCCTAAAGTTAGCCTCCCAGAACTTACGGTCATAAGGAAAGAAGTTCAAACTCTAGCGTGACCACTTAATTTAGACCTAGTTTCAATAGTAGTGGTATACTTTTCCGAAATGAAGACTTGCTTATCTAGTTATCAGCATCAGAGGTAAACATGTTCCTGGAAAATTTATTCGAAGTAGTTCGCAGCATTGCCAAAGGATGGTGCAACGGGCGCTGGCATCCAATACGGGGAGACGCAAATTGGCGAGCGCGAGAGTCAAGAGGTGCCCATGGCCGAGGATAAATTGAAGCTCGCCGAAATCGATATATTACCTTGTTCTAATCCCGCAGAGACCGATATGTCTGGACACGGAGCTTTTATAATGGGCGGAAACGTAAAATAATGAAATGCATGCGTTGCCATCACCGGCCAAATTGTGAAAAAAAAAGAAAAACTAGTTCTTTTTGTAGTTGGGCATATGATTTTACTGCGTAAGCAATAACTACGCGAGGTTTCAGTCCGTCACGTAAACCCGGCCGGTAGCCACGTCTGACGTTCGACCTTAAGAGAAGAAGAAAAAGAAGAAGAAAAAAGGAAAAGAAGAAGAAGAAAATGAAGAAAAGAAGGAAAAGAAAAAGAAGACGAAGAAGAAGAAGAAAAGAAGAAGAGGAAGAAGAAAGAACAGAAAGCGCAGCTACGTCGGCTTTGCTTACGCAACATATACAGGGTTTAACTAAAGCTAACTCCGTTTACTCCGAGAGTTTGTTTTAAAGTTGACGTCAAAAGTTTGAGACTGGCGGCGGTAAAAGTTTAGTCGGATGCTTTTTGCACTACGAAATGCGTTTTTGTTCAGCGCACAGAAATTTTTATATAACAGCAAAAAAATATGAATCGAATTTTAATAAACAGTGATACCTTAAGCACTCCGTTTGTGTAGAGACGAATGAGAAATTGAGGAGGATGTGCGCATTGGCGACGAAGGTAATGCGCATGACGGCGACTGCGGGGGAGGGTGAGTTGTGCTGTGAACAGCGTATGCCCCATTGCTCTGTGCAACAATTAACGGGCCGGTAGGTATCCATGCCAAATCTGTCATAAATAAAA
The DNA here is from genome assembly GCA_023969395.1 of Amblyomma maculatum. NCBI lineage: Eukaryota > Metazoa > Arthropoda > Arachnida > Ixodida > Ixodidae > Amblyomma > Amblyomma maculatum. The sequence goes on along the minus strand of JAJIZL010018456.1, from coordinate 565,412 downwards.
TGAACGGCACGAATGAAGCTCCATTGGAGTGAGTACAGGAGCTGGGGTACGCGGCATGAATCAGTTTATGGAGACACTCTGAAATTGTGACGTCATTAAACGGATATAAAGATCGGATTGAGACGCAAGGGGGCGCTTTTTGTGCTACCTTTCATTTAGTGGTCGACGCAGCTTAACTGCATGTCAAGCATTTTTGATACTTCCTTAATTGCACGATTATTGTGTTTGATTGGTAATACTCTGATGAGTCCAATCTATGCGAAACTTTTCTGGTTTGGTTTGTGGGGTTTAACGTCCCAAAGCTACTCAGGCTATGAGAAACGCCGTAGTAGAAGACGCCGAAAATTTCGACCAACTGGGGTTCTTTAACGTGCACTGACATCGCACAGCGCACGGGCGCCTTGCTTTTCGCCTCCAGCGAAAAGCTGCCGCCGAGGCCGGGATTCGATCCCGCGTCCTTGGGAACAGTAGTCGAGCGCCGTGACCACTGCGCCACCCCGGCGGGGTGGGTGAAACTTTTTTATTGTAAAAATTTTCAACTGCGTTAGAAACCCCACTGCTCACTGGATGTAGGTATTGAATGAGTGAATAAATCAGCGAACATGAGTAAATGGGTGAGTCAGTGAGAGAGGGAGTGAGTGAAATATTGAAAGAGGAGGGGAGTGAGTGATTAGTAAGCGTGCCAGTTAATAAGGAAATGGTTCCTGAGGCGAGTTTTGCATTGAGGGATAAAGATAATGAGTGAACAAATTAGTGAAAAATTTTATGAGGGAGTGAGGGGGGCAGAGACGAAATTGTGGCGTTAGTCGGAGAAGGTTTCATCTATACAGTATAGGTGTCATTGGTGTCATGCTGTTACTTCTCGGCGCGTCGATTCCCTCTCCGAGTCCATGTTGTGGAGTATAGATCTGATTGTGACGGGGATGGAATGAGCCCACGAAAGTCGCAAATCGGGGCTTGGTGTGAGTTGTGACATGTGTCCAAATGTTTATAGTGTGGCCCGGATGTGAAGGGAGATGGTGAAGTTGGTACTGCGATTAGTGCTTATGTGCGTGTGAGAGTGCAGAACATTAGCCGCCCACGCAGTCCTTTTACTTCGTAAAGGAAATCAAACAACGAGGGAGCCAATGGTGGCACATATTCCGAAAAAGGAAGGAAAATTTTGTGATCACCCATACTGCTAGTAAATGCTGAAGTTCTTTTGTTCGACAAGGCGCGATTTTTTTTTTCGGGAATAAGGACCTTGCGTTTGGCTTATGCTGCGTTTGTTTAGATAATCAGTGCATAATCACGGATTTTCTTTCATTTTGATTTCTCAGCTCTAATTATGCTGCTTATAATATATATATATATATATATATATATATATATA
>JAJIZL010018456.1:547846-562722 GCA_023969395.1 Amblyomma maculatum | reverse complement strand
ATATATATATATATATATATATATATATATATATATATATATATATGGCCTGTTTTCTGTTATATGATCCAATGTGGAAAATTAATTTTAAGAAAAAACAAGTACAGAAGCGACCAAATTTTACAAGGCATTTTCTCCCTAAACTGAAAGAAAAAAGAAATATCAGCAGCTCATGAGTGTCGTTCAGTGTCCGCCCCAGTTGTAAATCATTAGAAAAATAAAAAATCCGGTCTCAACCGAGAATTGAAGCTCCATCCCTTGGATCCCCAGCCGAGCGCTTTAACCAGCTGCTCCAGGCCTTTTATTTATTTATTGCCAGAATTTAGCAGGCATCAAAATACATTGCAGAAAAAAAAGTAAAGCTGCCAACTCTCCCAGCCCCGGATTTCTTTTTCTTTATTGTGTGGCTTTTGACGCACAATATTTCACAAAAAAGAAGGATAAACACAACATGCAGAGCACAGGGCTATGTACATCTAAAGACATCATGGTTAGCCTGTGATAGCCTGGCTAGTGCCATTAAAACTCCCGCAACGAGAACAAGAGAGCCAGGCCCTAGAGAGCCAGTCGGGAGGTTCTGCAGCCGCTTTTTGTATGCCGACAAATCAATGAATACTCTCTCGCAAATAAATTCGGGCAGATCTTGCAACCCTGTCAAAGTGATAGCCTGCCATTCTAGAGCGCCATATACAGTGGATGCTCAAATGTGTAATCACATCAAATGGAACCCGAGCCTCATTATGAATGCTTAAATATCGAATATCTTGTGAGTCTAGTGGTATATTCTTCTTTATTGTCCGTTGAAATACATCCCAAAAGTAAACCTCTTCCCAAAATTGTAAAAATACGAGGTCTATTGTTTCCGGTTTCTCGCGTCCTACCGTGGGAAACGCCACTCCCGGGAGAGTGAAAATCACAGCGTAATTCTCATTTTGAAGCGTGAGAATAATAGTAGCGAGGACAATGAGGCTGCAATTATTAAAATGATAATGATGATAGTAACGAAGATACTGACCGTGCATTTAGTTAACAATGATAAGGAGAGCAAACGTGATGTACAGTGTGCAGAAACAACGCGAAGCTTTCGCATTTGTGCAAAGTAGATTCTACATTGTTCTCGGAATTTTTTTTTAAATTTTTTTATCCTGCGCTTGCAATGCCGATCAAGGATAATTTACGCTTACCTTTTTTGTCGATTTCACAGACAAATACTTCACCAATTCTTCAGACAAGTTCTGATTCACGTTCTGCATTTAGCTTGGCTGTAGGCTCACTGAAGATTCCCCACGATGTTTCGCCTTAATTTGCAGAAAAAAAAAAGAAAAAACGAAGCTGAAAATACCTGGCACTGCTTCATCAAAAAGGAACAGAAAAAAAAAAAAACACTTTACCAATAGAATAGCACAGTAAGGATCGGAGGAGAACTAAAATGAATAGGTGTGCAAAAATAAATTGTGACAAAAACTGTAAAGGAATCAGAACTTAATCGAGTGGCAAATAAATTAAAAGTGCCCTCGCATCCTTGTGCGTCTGTCCCTCTTGATCGTCCTTAGGTTTTTTTTTTTTTTTTGTTATTCTAGTGTTTTTAATAATAGCAAAAAAAATTAATTTCATCATTGTCTTTGTTGCTCAAAGTGAGTTCATAATTTCTCTATTGTATATAGTATAATTCCAGGTACGCTAGCGAAGCACTTAAAATATGAAATATTTAAGTGCTTCAAGCAAACTTCGGCCCCACCAAAACAAAACTATTGCCAAAACATTAGCCTCGCTGCGGTGGTGCAGTGATTAGGGTGCTCGACTTCCGTACCCAAGGCCGCTTTTCGATGGAGGCGAAAAGCAAGGCGCTCGTGTTCTGTGCGATGTCAGTGCACGTTAAAGAACCCCAGGTGCTAGAAATTTCCGGAGCCCTCAACAGCGTCGTCTCTCATAGTCTGAATCCCTTTGGGACGTTGGATCCCTCGAACAAAACAATCCAAACTTGAACCATTATTTGAGCTTCAGTCTTGAGAAACGATCCAGTATTTTACCAAGTATTTCTAGTTCAATACGAACGAAAAGGATAAAAGCGCAGAAGGAAGAAGCTCCTTAATATTTCCCTTCGTAGCACAAAGCAATTCAGTAGATGCTTCATACAGCGAAAAGGCCGCGCCCTCACAATTCATCTCTCTAGCATATCGGACTGCTAAGATTTCCGTTCATATTCGTCCACATTGTTTCAACATGGACGGTCAAGGCGCCGCCTGATGACCTTGGGATAGATGTAATAAAAAAGCACCTCAATTGCGCAACTGGCAACGCATTGAGATGATTGCTCGTTGCGACAGGACACCGTCGTTCAGAAAGAAGAAAGGGGGGGGGGAGGGAAATCGGAGCAAGTTTTAAGATGGGGCGCGCCACCCATTGTTGCAAAAACGATTCACCCGCCTTATAGAGGGGCGCTCGGGACCTGACCGATTCAGCTTCCGAACACTGGGGTTAAACTCGAACCAGAGGGCTTTCCATGGAGCGCATTAATCGTGACGTAACATCCACCACACGCGAACTCTGAAGAGAGCAAGAGCACCATGCTCGAGGGACGCACAATGGCGCGAACCACACGGAGGAGGAAAACGCACCGTTGAGTGTGTCTTCCTTTTTAGCGACGACAAAGGAACTCGCTGAAGAGTCTCAAACAACGAGAAGCTTTCGTTTGCCGAACGTGTAACTGTGCATTCCTTGCGAATGCGCGGTGCGTGCGCTCGTCCGACCCTGAGCTAAATTACTGGAACGAGCGATTTGTTCGGACGCGCAGCTAGGGCTGTTCTCTAGCTCTGCTGAATGGTCGGACCAACAGGCGGGATGGCAATTCTTCTAAAAGTATTCGATCGTTGTGAGAATCGAGGGTTATTGCGCGGCCTCTGAGCGCCCATCGAGTGAGGCGGTGCGATGCGAACACGGGAGCGTCATTTGGGGAAAAGGCAATTGAAAAAGGCGTTTTCATTAAAGGCGACTCGGCGGAGCAGCAGCTTTCGTGGTAATGTGTCCTTGAGGATTACGCGCGGAGGTGCCACTGTGCTACTGTTGGCTAACATCTGCCCTCACGCGGCAGTTGTTCTCTTGGCCTCCTTTGAGTTCGCCCTGCGCGATGCATGGGCCTCTGCGCGTCGATCGTATGTAAACTTTGTATTCATGCTCTTGATTTTCAATTTACATTTTATTTTTTCATTGCAAGGAGTAAGAGAGGTTCGCAATAACCATAAATGAAGTTTGAAGAGTAGAATAAGAAGAGTTGTGAATGTGTAAGCCCACACTGAATCCAGACGCTGATAAAACGTTACAAATCATGATTAATAAGGAAAAAGAAAGTTGCGGTGAAAACACTACCCTAACGGGCATTGCGATGCCAGACGTTAGACGTATTAGTGACATGTGTATTTTCCCCAACTCGACCTGCACAGCCGAAACAATTGGGTTTTACTGTTAGTATCTAAGCCACCCCAGTACTATATTTGCTTTTGCTTCATCATCCTTGTGGGGTGGATCCATTAAGCAGAATGAGCACAAATCATTCGTTTAGATCAAAAACGTGTTCAAAATTTGACTGCAGTGAAGAATAAAAGGTTTATTTAGTGACTTTCTCGTACAAGTTAATATACGAATGCATATCCTTGAGGCTAATCTGTAGCCATCAACTAGTTTGTTAGATTTCTCACCGTTGCTGCGACGCCAGAAATTACTTATCGAATCACTCCGGACGTTGCCTTATTCTTCTTATGCAGTTTCAACCTGCTGCAGCGATCCCCCTCTATTGTTACTAATATAGTCCTGGTGATTTGACGCATCTATAAAATGAAGAGCTCAACTTTGCGTTATCTTCTTTTGTAAGAACGATCGATGGTTTTACCATTCGTAACACCGCGATTTCGAGGTGCATATTTACCTTCAAACTTTGTTAAGAGACATCGGTGAGAATTAGCGGGGAAAAGTAGCGCTGGCCCCCCACTCGGAAAGGGCGCAGTCAAGTCAAGCAACGTATATGCATCAAAGCAAGCAGCTGAGCAGCAAATAATGACTCAAAGATGATAATTTACGTGGTATTATTGCCGCAAATGGTAACAGTTACATCCCTGAAAAGTTGTAAGGAAAGCTAGTATGCACCGGCCCCTGTAATTACGGTCATACAAAGCATTGTATGGACCTTTCGACATTAAAGGGGATCGGGAAAGAGAAGACGTTACGCGAAAACATCAGGAATATGACTTCGGGGACAAAAGGTAGGCAATCAAAGCGTCGTGAGCTTCCTCCAGACGGTCTTAGTGCCCACATTCTTTCTGGCAAAACGAGCGGCTATTTGCTGCACTCTAGACGCACTGCTGCTGCGGCCGGGGCCAGACGGAAAGTCGCCGCAATTTGGGGAGCCGGCCGGACAGGGCGATTCGCAGTTGTATTTTCGGAGGCCGCTACAGCTGGGGAAACGACACTCTCTCACATAAAGGCAGGAACAACGAGGCACACAGACATTGGGACCGAAAGAGAAGTGGCGCCGTAAAGTCAGATAGCGGCCGGTTTCGGCCGGCTGATGAGCCTGGCGCGAATTGAAGCTGCACCCGAGACGGTAGAGAAGCCGGTGAACAGGACAGCCCTATAGCCGAAACCAATAGGCACAGAGAAATACCGACAGTCGGCGGTATGTTGGCCTGTTGAGTGAGTGAGCTAAAGAGAGAGAGAGAGAGAAAGGATGCCTCGGTCTTCATGATCGACAAATCGGTCCCGACCGGAAGGACCCGTCGGACGGACAGCAACTATTTTCGAAGTTGTCTTCGTCGCTCGCCGACACAGGAGCCTCGCGCTGTGTCCGACAGCTCGTGTCGCGCGCCCTGAAGGAACTCCATGTAACGCGATTTGCTCCTTTCGGTCACAGCCGCGAGGCATCGCGCCGGAAACGTCCCCTCTGTACCAGTTCTTGCATGTGCATTCGTTCCGCTCGGTTCATTGCTGGGACGCGTCGACAGAAGAGGGTAACTAGGGTTGAGGGGAGCAGAGGAGTTGCGACGAGATTTGTGCTATACAAGCGGTGCGTACGACGAGAGGTATTCGCTTCTCGTCGGCGCTTGCTTGCTGACCGAGGACCGGACAAGACTGCCCGATGCCACCGTCGTTTGTTTCTACATGCCGTCGGCGGCCGGTAGCCTGTCGAAGCTTTTCCTGTAGTTGGTCGCTATTACGGCACTAGCTGCGGCGAAGACTCGGCACACGTATGTCGTGACGCAGGGGTCGTCTCTGGCGCAGACCTTTCTCCTTTTTACCAGCAACATTTGTAGAATTTAGAGCTGCGGAAGATGGAAGAAAATGAACGTAAAGGGCACTAGATGTGAAGCAAGATCTCCTCGTTCGTATAGTAAACCTGTTATACGTGAATCAAGTTTATTTTCACATGACGAAATTTAAGCACGCTTCTTTTTTCTTTTTCTTTTTTTTTTCTGACAGCGGTGAAATAGTCATTGTTAAGAAACAATGTGCCAACTACATCAAGAAGCATCCTTCCTCCAGCTGTCTGGACATACCAGGTACATGAAGAATGAAATAGAAGGTTAAAATAAATCACCAGCTTTATTGTGGGCTCTATAACGCATGTTGCGAAGCTGGCCAGCATTACTTTTCGTCTCATCTATCTCGGGTCCGTCAATGATGCGCCTTTAATGATTTTTACTCCTGACGACTTTTCCTAATATAATTCCTTATGTAGCGTTTTCTTTTTTTTTTTTTTCGGAAACATATGCTAGGAAACATGTTACACACAGTTGTTCTTAAACCTTTGTATTGCTCACTGAAGTAGGGTCATCATGCGTGGAATCCGAGATTATAGTCTAAAATAAGAGCGGGTCGCTAATATGCACGAGTCCCCGCCTAGCCGCACCCTCTGCGCCTTACATCGCAGCATTCGGCGCATGCGCATTGCTGCCCAAGTATTCTCCTGTCCCTGACCGATATCGTCCCCCTATTCTAAAGCTCGCTAATAAGGATCAGTATACCAAATAAAACATTCGTATTTTTACGTAACAATGTAATTATTAGCCTAATTATTAGTAGTATGATGAAACGTCAGCAGACGATTCGAAAAAATATTGATAAAAAAACGCGCTTTTGAATTAAGACACTGCAATGGGAAACTTGTGGTGGTAATAAAGGATGTCCAACTCTCGCTCTGGGGTGCCTTTGCTCAGATAAACGTTGTCCCAAACACTGGAAATAATCATAAATGGTTTACAACTGTGCAGAATTTTCCTTCTCTCAGATAAACGTCGTACCAAACCCTGGAAATAATGATAAACGGTTTACAATTATGCAGAATTTAATTATCATAAATACGGTAACAATTCCTGCAATTATTTAAAGTGACGTTCCCATTCATTTCCTCGCAGTATCGCTGACAGCCATTAACGATGCGGAGGGGTAAACGGCATGCGTATGCTCGTTGCACCTATGCCTGCAACAACGCAGCAGCGTGAGGGCCACTCGGCGGTCTTGAATAAACGTTTTCTCCTCTATTAGCAGTTGCCAGGTGGTGTAACTTTAGACAAGCAAAAGCTTTTCTAGGGCACCATTTTATTTTTGTTTGACGAATTTAGTCCTCTAGTACTGACATTAAGCTCTAGCACTGGCAGGCTAACAGCTATTTAAGTGTCCCTAGATGTTGCATGACCAACGCATAAAATATTTAAAAGTAATTTGCGCCGCCTTTCTCGCGATGAAAGAAATAAGCCTTGTTAAGGGACGTGTAGAGTCGACTGTTATGTCGGTTCTGGTTTGCCTAAGCAAGTACATGAATGGAGAACGCAACCCTGTGTAAATATGAAAAAAGTTTTAGTCGTATATTCCTGAAATGACTCTGGCCCACCCAAAAGCAAAATAGGAAAAAAGGCAATAACGGTCTTATACTACAAGGCGAGCTGAATGCTGAAACTTATTTTCATCCGCTTGGTGGCGCTATAGTTAGCGCTGAGGATTATGAAGCAAACCACCTACTACGCAAGGTTCAACTGTGGCGCAGAAAGGATTTTGTGCAATAGGGATTCCATTGCTAAAATTACCTCTTTTTCCTATCATTTCGTGGAGCAAAAGCTTAGCTATATTCTCAAGTGTTTAAAGTACAGCTGCAGTGGAGTAATGGTTACGGCGATTGACGGCTGAGTTCCCACGACGCGATTTTGATCCTAGCCGAGGAGGCTGCATTTTAGCAGAGGCGAAACGCAATACTTTCGTGTTCTCTGCGATTTAAACGCAACGATTTCAGGCAGTAGAATTTCAAAAGGCCATCGCTATGGCGTCAGTTCATGTCGCAATGTGATGCTATCTCGTACAGTCCATGTCTCTTTGGAACGTTAAAACACCACAAACTAGTTCAATAAAGCGGTCGAAACTTATATAATTATTTTGTCTGGTTACCTTCGTTAGCATTTAGTTAAACTAGTGTGACCTCTAATTAGCCGGTAGCGTTGTGCTGCAGTTTCGTACCAGAGACGCGCTACGGCTTTTCAGACTTGACTTGGGTTTCTACAGGTCAACGATACTAATTGCTAGGGCAGTCGTAAGACGTTTGCTTTCTCCATGTGAAAGGTAGAGCTAATAACCATCTTCCGTCCTTTCTTCTACCGTTGCATACATTCATGCATTATAGGTTATGGTGTGCTCAGAAAATTGGAACTGGATCATACTGCACAACGTGGCATTTATTCCGTAGCGAAGGCCTCAAGTGGAGACTTTCTTCACTTGACCTTTCCTGCAAGGCAAGCGGTGCAGATCGTCGTTTGTCAAATTGCTGAAGCTCGCGTTCTTCCGGGCCCGGCTCCAACCTCGCAGGGGCAACGGCAAAACACACCGTGGCCCCGTGTCTAATAGGCAAACCACGAGCTGCGTGGTCGCGTTCAATGATGTATAATGACCGCCCAGTGCCTCATTCAAAAGTCAGTTCCTGGTTTCAAAACTCCTGCCATGTAGTACAAGCCTCGGGGCCCTCCTGCAGCAGCTTGAATCGGAATGTCGAAGGAGATAAGTAACGCCTGTTAGCTTCATTATTAATGACTTCCACCACGCGAAACGGCAGAGGTGCGTTTGAGTTTCTTCTTTTTTATCACTAGCAAATGATGTAAGTATCATGACACACAGGGCAAACAAAGCTAGCTGTCCACATCGGAGGCAGAGCCACATATTTACACTCACTTTCCAGTGCGCAGGAAGCATTCAGTATGCAAGGGAGTGTACGCAAAAGTACTTCGCACGATGCAGGAATGATAAATCACAGGGTCTCTCAGCACCAGAAAATAATGATACGGTCCCGGCGAAAACGAGAAGCCGAATGCTCGAATGGAGCTCGGGACACGCGCGAACTAGTTACCCAAGTTGGAGAGGCTGTGCGCTTAGCAAACGTGCGATTATTGCCTAAAAGACGACCGATAGCTGCTGGCTAATACGGAGGCAGAGCACGGCGTGTGATACAACGATGCTGCTGTTGCGCTCGGCGCAGAATGCGAGTGGGTGGCCATTGTTTCAAAGAGGGGATACGCGATCATGATTACCAAGCGTGACTACACTCGTCAGTATTCTGGTAGATCGCCTGCCCTCGCGCATGTATTGCAGGTTGGAGGTTACTAGAAAAGAAGGTATACAACTCAACAGGTTCGGGAAGGCGAGAATACTTCCGCCTGAATTGTTCCGTTTCTTCCAGGTTAAGAGGCGGTCTTTATATCTGTGCGAATGTTGGGCCCACGTTTGGTCGGAAGTCCAAGGAGGTGGTATGGACCAATTTTGTTATATTGCCTTTGCTCCTTTTTTTTTTTTTCATCCATTAAAGAACCTTTCTGGCCGCTCGAAAGAGCTGAGTGTTTTTTCTCGTTTTTTTCTTTTCTTTTTTTTTTTTTTTTTTTTTTAAAGCGCTGTGATGTCGCGCTTGCAAGAAAAGGAAACATGACCTATGGCACTGTTGGGGGTGCGCTAACACAGACATCCAGTTCGTTTAAAACAAACAACGACATCGTACAATCTTAACACATCTCTAGCCACTAGAAGAGTGCCGATAATAAACGTTTCTATTACCCTAGGTAGATGATAAGTAGCGTTTTTTTTTTTTTTTTTTAGTGAAACTATATGGGATGGAAATGTGTCCTCGTGGCGTCTGTTTCCGGCATTGCGCAAGAGCAGTAAAGCAGGACCCCTTCTCGTGTAGGCAGAAACACCATGCTCGCAAGAGGAGTTGCTTCACTATAGCCGCCTCTAAGGTTACGTCATCGGTGCGGCCACTGAAAACATTCGCGCAAAAAGTGCACCATTTTTTCCTGATTGCCCACAACCACTTGTTACCGCTAGTAAAATCCGCGCCGTGAGGAATCACCAGTCTCAACCAAATATAAATGCATTCAGCCTGCGTCCACTGACGCACTACTCGAAGCAAGTGAGGGTCGATCAAGCGATGGACACATAACCAACCGCAACTTGACCAGCACTTGTCTAGGGTCCGTCTTGTAGGGCAATCAAAGCTAGAGGCGGGGGAATTCCCAGCGCTGTAGTCCCTGTGCATCTAAACATACCTTTGCTACAAGCCCGCAGTCATTTTGTCGTCAGGCGGTGCTTCCTGCCTGGACGACTACGAAAATATGACTTGCCAAGACACAGCCTCGTGTCTCCGCAGAAATTAGATGACCCTTCAAAGGCTGCTTTGAAGGCGCTGCAGAGGTTTCGCGTCGCTTGTTTTTCCTCGGTGGTATCGACGTTTAATCCCCAACCACATACAGCTTTTACTCCAATCGAACGTAGACGTTCCGGCATACAGAGGTTAAAGAAAAACAGGGATGAGATGTCGAGTACCAATAATGCGCACGTGTCACCGAAGCGAGCACCGTCAATTCTCGGTTCTTATCAAGGCGGTTTGCACGTGCGGCACGTGTGCGCGGCTGCGAACGCGACCGGAATACAACAGTGCATCTTCCGGTCATCACAACGAGGTATAGAGGCACAGAGAGAAGGAAAGAAATGATCGCCAAGAATCGTGCTGGGCGGCACACGCACGCGCCCGTATGGCAAGCCACTCGATAATTATAGATATTGCCTCGCCTTGAGAACGGTGACCTGTGAGGGCGAAGAAAGCGATGAAAAAAGCAAGCACGCGTAGTAGCCGGACAATTGCATCGGAATGAGAAACAAGATGACCCTTCAGCAGGGAGTCAGATAACGACAGTTCGAGCTGCCCGAACAATGCCTATAGCCGTAGAGGGAAGGAAAAAAAAAAAAGGAATATCAATAAATTGAAGTATAAGTAAAGGGTGGGATAGCTCTGAACCTATTTACGAGAAGACGCTGCGAGAGAGAAAAAGAGAAAGAACAGTTAGGGCACGCAAGATTCGTTTTCTCTTGGGGTGTAGCTCAGGAAGTCCCGGGTTGCGGGAACAATCGTCTTGTGCCCCGAACGATTCCCCCTCGGTTGTACATTCCGCCTCCTTTCTCGGCAGTGACTGTTGTTCCTATCGTTTTTATCTCAGGGACTGCACCTTGCCTCGCTTGTTGTGCAGGGCTGACGTTGAGGGTACATAGACCCTACGCCCGCTCCACTAAAGAGACGGAAAACGGGCGTTGTCATCGCTTTGGTTTTCTTTTGTTGCTTTTTTATTGCTTCTTTTATTTATTTCTTGGTGTCACAGAGAGTAGGCAGCAAGACCGGATATATTGCGTCATCGCCGCCGCGCCGCCGCAGCCGCGGAGGGAGGGTTTTGCGACAATGGGTCCAGAAACGCGGTAGGCGTCGGCGGAGTCTCGTCGAGGGACAAAGAAAGTTTAGCCCTCGCGACAGTCCGTTCTTACATCACCGGCGTAACCGGCAGCAGCGAGGAAGCGGAAATGTCGCTGTTCCGGGGCGCGCGAATTCTTTGAGGCCGAAATGAAGCCGACTCGAGCCGTTTGCCATGTGATGCGATGCGCTTTTCTTCAGATTGCGTAACTTCTAGTCGCGACTTGAGTGCATCCGTCATTCTCTTGTAATTACAGCTGCAGCTTCGAAGCTTCAGGGGGAACAAATGTTAAAAGAGAGAGAGGGAGAGAGTTTCAGTTGTATTGCAATGCAAGCTTCCATGTACGGTAATTAACAAGGAATTCAAGGCTCGAACAAAGCCCAGCTGAAGCAACGAATGTAGCGTAATGTACAGCTTCTTCGTCAGCTAGAATTTCGTCATATTACCTCACACTAGAAGTGATTTTTTGTTTTTGTTCTGTTTTTTCTCTGAAGCGGAAGCATCACTGCGATAGCTAACTCGAGCCTTCAGCGTAATTGTCGGTGGGTGTCTGAAAGAGCGCCAACTTGGGTCTCTGCTTTCATGTGGGAGGGGGACAATAGAATCAGCCTGCAATGACATTTGAATTCACGTTACCGCTATACCATGGGCAGGAGTTGCTTACTCGGGTCGCTCCTTTCGCATATGGGAGGGTGATATCAGAATCAGCCTGCCAGAACGCTTTGCATTCACGTTACCCCTAGGAAACCCAGGCTCGTCCATACAGCTTGGTTAAAGCGGGACTTTATATGTGGGCTGGCAGCTTATGCTCTGGCGTCATACCCTTCAAGGCTGAGCTTAAGTGTCCCTAACAATGTAGCACCGTACACTGATGGGGCGTGATAGGGGAATAATGTAGCAGGCAAAAGAAGTTTCCGCTTCTATCCAGGTTTAACCAGAGCTAAACCAAAGCAAATATTTTTGCGATCTCAAAGTGTTGCGTCAAAGGCTGACTTTCCAATTTTCGGCCACCTTCGAGAGTTCTCACTTAACGTTACAATGTGTCAGTCGACAGTGATGGCTTCAGTTCCGAAGATTCTAAGTAAATCGCCTTGCCAAGATTTCGGTTGAACTTATATGTGGACGCTCATCCCGATTTATACGCAATGATCTGATGAAATATTAAAGGGTTAAGAAACGAGTTTGGCAATTATTGACCAATTTTCATGCTGTTCCAACGAAAAATCGATTTGTGTACCAGCGGGTAGGCAGTGGGTCAAAGGGGTAAAAAGCTAGGAAGAAGTGAGACGTTTTTTGAAGTTAAGATGAGTTTGGTATCCGATTTGGTATCAAAGAAGCCAGGAAAGTATTTATGTATACCCCATTGCCCTCACACCATTCCAGTAATACGTTTCAATTCTGGCACATTATCAGACCCAAAAAGCGAAATGTCGTTCAGCTTTCCAATAATGCTGGGAATATTGCAAGTGATGAATGTTGTACTGCTTTAAACGCCACCTTTACAAGGTACTTTTTAGATAGTTCTTTTGATGCGACCCCAAAAAATTAGAGGGTCACTCAGATGTCTTTTAGGAGGAGAATGACGAAAGAGTGCCATTCCGCTCCTGTCACTTTCCTCTCATTGTTTGCTTCTTATAGGCGTTCATTGCAGTGCTACATATAATTATAACTGGTGTACAGGAAAAGAAAGGGCGCAGTATCTGTCACACTTTCTCTGGCAATTGTGTTTGGACGGTACACCATCGCTGTTGTCGCGTGGCGTTTTTTGGCGCGCGTTTAAGTGTGGGACTGCAGATAGCAGGAATGCTAGAATGAACACATCTCGCGGAATCTCTCAGAATATATGACAGATTTCGCGCACAGATCTCGCGTATAACTCTCGCGCACGAGATTTCGTTCCAGAAGATTAGAAAGACTTTAGCCTTGAAAGTGCTTGAGTGCGATTTCTTCTTAATGGACCCTGTTGTGATTGGTTTTACCGATAATGTGGCGTTAAGCTGTGGCCTTGGCCATATATGCTGAAACTTCTCCCATGGTGCGCCTCATTTGAAGTTACTTTTATATCAAACACAAGAAGGCTTAGATCTCTGCTATCCCTATTTTTTAAAATGAATGAGCATCTTAACTCTTTCCTGCCGGAGGCCAACATTAAGAGGAAGTTAAGATCGCCGCATATGTATACGAAGTGTTCAAAAAACCAGCATTTTCTAAATTTGATGGGGGTGAGCGTTTGCATTTTCTTTTTAACTGCTCATGCGACGTATAGTATTCAATCACTGGCAGACATTTGTCCACAGATTTCAATGAAGTAGCGCTGGGGAGTGTGTGGTGGACCCATCTGGATTAGTTTCTACACTATGGGGGAATATAAGGTGCACTGAACTCGTAGCTCGAAGACATGTTGGTCTGTATCGCCTCCTGTCAAAATGTGGTTGCCTCGACCAGAATAGTTGTACTGGCAACCTCGTGCTCCGTTCTAAAGTGTCCTCTGTTTAGCCGGCAAACGACCTGTGGGCAAGATAAGTACTTATCAGTAATTTGTTCGAGCTTAAAAGAACGACAAGATTGAAGGTGGCGCAGCATATCAATGAGCAGAAGAGACGATGGGTAGAAAGGGAATTAATGATAAAGAAAGACTTGCTGGTCAGCCTTGCCTTGAATAAATAAATAGAAGTGCCAATGCAGAAATCGGAATCAAATGTGCACTCCTTTCCCTACGATCTCGCCCTTGACCATCAAAATACAGGTAAATTAACGGGTGAGTACACTATTTTCAGGATATTTACCAGCCACGAAGGCTCTAAATGTGCGAGATGACCAGTAAAGGAAGCTCACAAAGTATCAGCAACAGAGAGAAAAAAAAAAAAGAAATAGAGCTGGGCGGTTAGATAAGGCGAGTGCCGGTGCCGCCATTGTTAAACGATCACGGCTTGCGCGAGACGCGGTAGGTGAGGCCGGTCACGGCGCGAATCTGTGTCGTGGGTCGGCCAAAAGGTTTGCCCCCAGGAGAGCAAACAAAACATGGCGTCAGAACGCTGGAGACGCCCCCCTTGCTCTGAGTCTCCACTCCCCCGTGTACCGTTTTTTTTTTTTCGTTTTTTTTTTTAACAAACGTTTAGGACTGAGATAACGCTTAGCGTTGAAGCACAATGGAAGCGAACCGCATGGTGGCGGAGGAACGACAGTGCGACACCCCCCTCCCGCCTCCGCAACCTCCTCGTATCGGAGTCCGCCTTTGTTTTTCTAGTTGGGAAACATTTGACAATGCGGGCCGCGCTGGGTCCGCCATCACCGAGGCCCGACCGCCAAGAGATGTGCTTGCTTCAGTTCCAGGCGGTACTATATTTTTTTTATTTTCTGGCACTTCTCTTTTTGCTTCGCACCTCTTGAGAGATATCTAGCAGAAAACGTCTTCTAGCGCTCGTTAAACAAACTGCCCTTCATCGTGATGCCGTTCACGATTATGGTAATCGAAAGGCAGGGAGCGGAAGGAGCTGCTTCGTCTCAAGGTCAGCTTTGCGAGCATTGAAAGCATTAGATTAAATGTAAAAATGAACGTCGACATCGCACAATGCTGCTTGAAAATGTGTATTGAAGGAGCAATATTAATATTCTATTATACATTACTAACAAATATATTTGCCTGATAATTATATAACACACTGACAGCTCGTTCACTTTCACATCCAGTCACTTGGTAACCGAAGAAATAAAGCGAGCCCACCTGTAAGTGCATTTCTCTTGGCATCTGTTTTCAGTATTCGCATATGTGAGCTCAGAAAGTTTGAAACAGACCATTTAGATTTACGGCTCAATTTTGTTCTTACTGCAACGTGCATATTGCGGTCATTCTGTAACATCAGCAGAGCGATCTCTTTAATCATATTCCAAAAACAACTTCACAACCTTCGTTTACAACCACAGACAATGTATTCATGTTTCATGAAAACTAACGATGTTAATACAACTACAAGTGAGCGATAAGTTTCATGTGTGCGCCATAACTACATCATAGCATCACATTTTCGGTTATGTTGGATAATGAGATGCACATTGTTCAAAGCCCCCTCCCCACACACACACACACACACACACACACACACACACACACACACA